>JAAGKR010003386.1:0-75522 GCA_011419295.1 Clarias macrocephalus | reverse complement strand
CTCACCTAGAAATTAAGCGAGATGATGGGTGGTGGTTCTTAGCAGATCTTGGAACAAAGACGGGCTAAAATTAAAATTTAATTCGTGACATAGACAAACATACACAGTATGGCATGCTGTGAAATGCTTAAACAACTGCTCATGAACCTAAAAGGATGGAATAAGAAGATAAAGATGAGAGATTTTTTTTTTTTTTGCAATAAGAGAAGAAAAGAATTTTAAACTACAAATTTACAGATTTAAGTAAGTAGAAAAAATGTATAACAATGTCAACTATATTAAAAAATAATGTGAAATGTGCAATAAAAAAGGTATAAGAGGGTGCATGCCTTTTAAAGCCAAGTCTGTGTTTACTTCTTTCATGTCTGCTTCTTGCATCAATGTGGATTTTGATGTTAAAAAGAAGCAACGTCTAACAAAGTCACTGACTTCACAGTTAACACTGTGGCTAGCTAATTTACCGATGTGTGTATTCAGTTTGCATCCTGTACAGCTTGTGTACTGATTAAGATTTACACTTGGAATACACACACGGCCACTTTGGTGTTAAATTGCTGCCCTCACACACGTTCCGACCCTTTGAAGGACCTGACGGGGCTTGAAGTTGTTGGTGTTATCTCTAGTCTCACAGATGATAATTAATTATGGTCGTGTTAACACTGACACGCTGAAGAACTGCTCCATCTCATCGCACCCAGTGACGGATGGAGACACTCACAGGTCTCTTAAAAGTGTGTTTGCTCAAGCCGTGAATAATGAACGTGTTAATCCTTGCACGCTGGTACGAGACGCACCCCGTTCAACCCCTTTCAACAAGCACACCGTGTCCACTTGTGTGTGTGTGTGTGTGTGTGTGTGTGTGTGTGTGTATATATATATATATATATATATATATATATATATATATATATATATATATATATACGACAAATGATGCATGCCGCTTTGGAGTTCTCAGCTCACTCGGAGTGTAAAGAAGTTTTTAGAGGGGGCATGATCATGTTTTGTGGTGCTCCTTGATCCTGGGGTGAAGTCACCAACACTGAATCTCCTCAGGCTGCAAACGGGAGCGTGCAAATGCACCAATGCAGCAGTAACCCAAAGCCGGAGGCGTGTTGCAGCCTGACCCTGTTGTCAATCGAGCTCTCAAACTCAATCAGGGTCATCACATAAGCTAGGCCTCAAACAAGAGTCAAGATAGAGACTAGATAAGTAAATAAAAATGAACATTTTATTTACAGTTTTTGCTTTTTGTTTATTATAGACAGATTTGAAGGCATTTCTATTAATATGCAAACTTTTTAAATACGCTTTATAGGGCGTTGTCTTTATCTTGCCCTGAAAATGAATGTGTTTATAGGGCGTTGTCTTTATCTTGCTTCCATTTAGGTTGTATTGAAAATTCTGCTTCCTGTCTTTATTATTGATGGGAAATTTCTTACTGTAAAATATTTCTGAAGATTAATACGGGACGTATCTCAACCCCTCAGTGTACTGTGTTAGGCTCACTCTGGAGCTTATTTAAAAATGGTTACAAAGACTTCGGTTCTTTTTTAACTTGCACAAAGTGTTTCATTGGATAGCTACCAATTGTCACTTGTTTTGCATGGTTTTAGTTGGAAACCTCTTTAGAAACTAGTTACTTTTTAATACTTTACAGTATAGATTTTTTAATACAGATGTATTGTATTTACAGTAATTGTTTACAGTAATAAAGATACTAGATATTAGGTTTACAGGAATAAAATGAGTTATACAAATAATGTTACGGTTAATTGATATACAGTACTGATATACAGTAACAGTAATTGATATACAGTATACTGATATACTAGTAATACTAGTTACTGTAACATTTATGGTAATGAAATGTGAATTACATACATCATAAATATACTGTGAAAAACTATGCAGTATAATCCTGTAATACATTTACGGTAATAAAACACTAGCCACATTTATTTTTATATGTAGTTCGAAATTTATAGGAACTTCTTAAGTAAAATACATCTAATAGATATTCTGCAATAAATGCTAGTTAAAGTAATAAATTAACAGTAATACAATGCTCAGTCCTTTTTCATTTTTTATTAATACATAATGTGCTGTAATAAATATACAATGATACTAATTTCTTAATACATCTGTAATACAGTTTATATACAAGTGTTTAGTTATAAAATACTAGTTACTATAATAAATTTACAGTAAAGATTTGTATTAAATACATAATAAATACACTAGTAAATGTATAGTAATGCTAATTTCTTAGCATTAATTAATATAATTAATACGATTTACATTTATATACAGGTGTTTGCAGTTATAAAATACTAGTTACTGAAATTAATGTATTTTTTATTAAATATATAAAGCTACTGTAATAAATGTGCAGTAATTCTAATTTCTTAAATGCACCTGTAATGTGGCTTACAGTTATAAACAGGTTGTTTAGTTATAAAACCTTAGTTAATATTGCATAAATGAACAGTAATTTATTAAATACTTAAAGATACTGTAATAAATGTACATTTAATTTCTTAAATACATTTGAAATACAGTTTATACATATACACAGTTGTTTACCATTGCTGTAATGTGTTTACAGTAATAATAATGATACTTATACCTGAAAGTACTTTAATTACATGGGCGTCTAGTTTTAGTATTTATTGGTATTTAAGATGTTTCTCATCATGACAGCCTTCACAGCCATACTTTTCGGTCAAAACGGTTGTAACTGTCCATTCTCTAATATTTCTCTCTCTTCTGCTGTTGGTGTGTCTGAGTTCAATTAGAAATCTATTGCAAGTTTAGGGGGAAATAAAAGAAAACTTGAAAACTGAAATGAAAAGGGACATATAGCTTTAAAAAAAAGTGCTCTCTCTCTCTCTCTCTCTCTCTCTCTCTCAAAGAAAACTTCTGAAAAGTTCTGTTTCTACCCGACTGTCTGGGTTTTACGAGTTAATGTCCATATAAGATATGATTTATGTCCAGTGTCTCATCGGTGCTAATCAGTGGCAAGCAGATGTCTCAGTCAGGCCTGCAGACTTTATTTAAAATAATAATAAAAAAAGCCTATATTTTATGAGAGATATAAACAGTCTGGGAATTCGATTTATTTCACCATGTTTACATGTTTACAGAAATAAATCCAATACCGCCTTTAATTCAACGATTAATTAATTGTCTAGTTGTGGACGATGTCTTATACAATAGTAGTAGCAGAGGAAACTTTTCCGTGTGTGTGTGTGTGTGTGTGTGTCAGGGTTGTGCTAAAGTGTTGTATGGTGTTGTTTTGCTGCTCATCCTGACGCTGCTCTGAATTATCCGGTTTATTTTAGGGAACAACAGGAACTCGATCGTTTCCTCCTGCTCTTCTTTTTTCCCCTTTTTCTTTTCTTTTCTTTGTTTTGTTTTTCTTCCCTGCAGCTGATCACCTCTGTCTCTCTTTAACTACAGATAACTGTAATCTCCGCTGTACACACACACACACACACACGGGGGCAGATCTGTGATTTCAGTCCGGACTGATATTTCACCCGAGCACCTCGTCCAGTTTGGCCCCTGATCAGATTAACACCTGAGCGCTAAACACGGGGCATCACCGCACCTGGGGGGCTTTTACACCCGCGTTTAATCAAACACCGCCTACCTGCGTTAGGCTAATACACAGAGCCGCGATGTGTGTGTGTGTGTATTCACATTTTAATTACTATGTCTTCAGTGTAGAGTTTGCAGCAGTTTGCTGATGATCAGGCCCTTTTGGTGACACACACACAAACACACACACACGCATTTAAGCAAATACACACAGGGGTAAAGGGAAGTGCATCCGCATGGGCATTTAACTTTCAGCTATAAAAAAAGACACTTCAATAATACTATTACTAATAATTATTATTATTACTACTATGAACGTTTCCGTACATAAGAAATGTCCGTTTGTAGGAATGAAAGAAACAAATGAAACCCCTGAAAATGAATGTTGTCTAATAACCCCAGGTTTAATGATCTTCACTGCAGAATTTGCGGCAGTTTGCAGACTCTTCTGGTGACAGACACACACACACACACATACACACACCTATTGAAGCAAATACACACATAGGGGTAAATGTACGCGCATTGGCATTTAATATTTAGCTTTAAAAACACTACTACTACTAATAATAATGATAATAATGATAATAATAATAATAATAATAATAATAATAATAATAATAATAATGAATACTAATATAAGCAATGTCGATTTGTAGTAATGAAATAAATAATATATCTATGAAAAATTATTTATCTAATATTTTAATATTGAATATTTTATTGGGATTTTTTCTGGGTATGTGTGAACGCACCTCACAAACTACTACTACTACTATTACTACTCCTACTAGTAATAATAATGATAATAATAATAATAGAAGAATGAAGTGTGTATGATGCACTAGACCCGACCCTGGTTCCATCTCCTTATTATTGAAATAACAGAAGAGATCCCCTCAGTTCAGTAATACTGTGCTGCTGGTTTTATTGCCTCTCGCCTTTCTTCCAGGTTTATTTACCTCACCCATTTTTTATTACTCTGTCTTGAAACTGTTAAAAACGCTGAAAATCTACCACCGGTAACAGGGACTGTAGGGTGAGACTCGCCGCTAGTCGGCGCTGTTGTCCATACGATGATGATGATGATTAACCCTCGAACCTGTACTTTTCTGTTCTGCTGAAAGTGTGTGTGCGTGCGTGTGTGTGTGTGTGTGTGTGTGTGTGTGTGTGTGTGTGTGTGTGTTTACGGGCTAAAACTCAACAGACTCATATCACACTTTAGTTAAGAGTTCACCTCTGTAGATAATCAGAGAGAATCAGAGCTCATTCACACACTGATGATGTCATTAAAGTATTAAAAAATGTGTCGTCATTAATTTCGTTACACTCTGTCCGGTTTACACACACACAAACACACATACGCTTGATTTGCTCTTTACAGCTCTTTTTTTTTTACCTTTTCGAGTCGTTGCTGAGCGACCGTTTGATTGACAGTCTCATTTCCATTCTACTTCGGCCCTTCGACCTATCAGAAGCGTTGTGGGAGGAGCCATCCCCGCGCGAGCTCCGCCAAATACTGGGAGTCTCAGAAGCGTCGCGGTTTTGAACAGATCGAAGCAGAGTGCAGCAGCAGCAGCAGCATCCGCGCGCGCGCTCGCTCACTCATCGTGCACTTTTTCATCTTCGGACCTACGAGGGCTCGAGCTCGACAACTTTCATCCGATTCATTCTCTTTTATTTTTTTTTCTGTTTTTTTTTTTGTTCTTGTTTCACGCATTTGTCATTAATTATAATAATAATTATTATTATTGTTGTTGTTATTGTTATCATTTCATCATTTTCTTCACTGCATTCGGGTTTTGAATTGGAGCTCGCGAAAATTCTCGCGCACTCCTCGCCTTAAACGGAATACCTCGAGCTGCTTTTTGCGCGAATCGAGCTTTTTGCGCGCTCCTCTCTCTCTCTTTCACTCTCTCTCACTCTCTGAGTGCGTGTGTGTGCGCGCAGTGCTCTTTTTCGGATTTGGTCTCCTTTTACCCCCCGCCCGGTACAGAAGTGACCGAAGGAGCGGATTAACTTGGTGGAGATGTGTGTACGGAGCTCCGGCGCGGGCGCGCGGCTCGCCTGTCTGTAAGGGATCATGTACCTGTCCTGTTCCTCCACTGGCCCGGCGGAGACAGCAGCACACTAAGCTTTACTTTGACCTTTTTGCATTTTTATTATTATTTAATTTTATTATTATTACTATTATTATTATTATGACTATCCCCCCATTTCCTGAATAAGACATTCTGCCCGGAGCTTTGGATCAGCGCATGCACGATCAGACCGGACTAACCCCCCTCTCTCCTCCACCGGGATGCTCTACCCATAGACCCGGGGGTTCGGCTTGTGCTCTTTACTCTCGCACCTGGAGCCGGGATATCAGGATTGTCTCAGGGGCGTTTCTTTTATTCTTGTTCATTTTTTTCCCCTGGCGCGTCAAACGGATTTCGAGGTCATGGGGGAGTCTTTGTGGACCTACTACTTTTGGGTGTTGGTGCTTGCGTGCAAGGTGAACGCCACCGTACTCGAGTCCATCTACTGGAACACGACCAACACCAAGTAAGTCATGCGCTCACACACACACGCGCGCGCGCACACACATGCACAGAGACTTACACTTCCAGCACCCTTCATTGCTGCATTAAACAACACTCCAGATGTTGTGCTTCTTAATATTCTCTTTTAATTCTAGTTATTTTAGAATTCCGAACATAATGTGCGTTCATGTAATGTAATACACAGGAGGCCGCGTGTTAGTGTGTGTGTGTGTGTAGGCCAAAGTAGACTGTTTTACTCTTATAGCGCGCGCACATAAAGTAGGCTATAATTAGCCGCTCTCTCTCTCTGTCTCTCTCTCTCTGTATATACTTACTTCCATCCATTTCATCCATCCCCCCCCCCCAATTTACCCAGTAGTTTATAAATGCACTTTATTTTATTAATTAGTAATTAGTTCCAGGGTTATGTGATCGCCATGCAAAATTAATTTAGACTTAATTTCAGGCTCATATATACATTTGCGTAAATGTCGCGCCTGCGCATCAGCAGTTCAACATCAAGTTGAACAAAGTTTTTATTTTATTTATTCGTAAATATCAATAATAATAATTATTATTATTATTATTGATATTCAATTAGCTGCTATATGACTTATGCGCGCGCCCATCCATGCAAGGCCTTCCGAGAAATAAATATAATAAAGAAAAAAAAGGTAAAGTGATTAATATTTATATATGTAGGCTGTCGTAATGAAATTTGTAGTGACGACATGCAGTAAAAAATAAATAACTCTAGTAACGGGGTATGACCCCACTGTCGTTATTTACATTTTAACAGGGAATCGAGAATCGCGTGCACACATACACACACACACACACACTCAGCGGGGCCTGCTTTCCTCTCCGACACCCTTTTTTCCACCAACGCAGGTCCGGAGTCGGTGCCCGGTTTCAGTCCAGTCGTGTCACACGTGGCCCCCCGTGCTGCATTTGTACTCATCTGTCTGTCTTCTGTCTGTCTCTCTGTCTCTCTGTCTGTCTGTAGCAGTGAATGCGGTGCTGCGTCCAGTTCGCTACATCAGTAACAACATTGCTACATCATCAAACGCTCGCCGTCGCCATGGTGACGTCCATACTGTTTAATCTGTTAACTGATCCGGCTGAATCTAAGAATCCAAATGATACATGAGAACACATCAACATGTGCGCTAGTTTCTACCCTGTAAGCAGAGTTCAGGTCCCATGGTCCATTTTAATTTATTTATTTACTTTCCCCTTTTAACATTTCTGCAGTCCTAATATGCCTGTCATAGGAGCTGTTATTTATTTTTCATTTTTTTTAAAAGAAAGTTAACTTTTTTACTTCCCTACCCTAATAATCCCAAAACAGAATTCACCCCTATTTACCCTATAGTAGGCCTGGGGCGACCCGACCCGCTCAATCCTCTAATGTAAATGGCTGCATTATTGAGTACGGTAGTGTGCCATTTTGAGCAGAAGTGTGTGTGTGTGTGTGTGTGTGTTACTTTAATGCATACTACTGTAGTGTGGCGTAGTCTGGTAGACTTTTAACCTGCTTTAACACACACACACACACACATACACAAACATTATATGAATAATTTAACCTTATCTCTACATTGTAAGAAGCATTACAGTGAGCTGAAGTGCAGCCAGGGAGAGTGGATTAGCAAAGGCTCCATTTAGGCCTGTGTGTGTGTGTGTGTGTGTGTGTGTGTCAAACATTCTGTACATTACCATACTGAGATCATGCTTCACAGTGGTACTCCTCTAAACTGCATTTATCGATTCGAATATTACTAATAAGCGTAACACATTTATTCACTTCATGAGGAATGTAATTACTTAAGATGTTGTGTGTAGGCTGGGATTGTTATCCCTTCAATCAACCCAACTGGAATGAAGTGAAATGAAAAAATAAAATGCTAAGCAATCAGTAATCATGTAAATTAAATAGAAATAAAGGAGAAGCCCCAGCGGGGGTGGCGAGTGACCTTGTGTCCGTGCGTTCCCTAAGGGAAAGGCCGTTTAAACGCGCGCATGTGTGTGTGTGAGTCAAAGCCAGAGGCGTCGTGAGTCGAACGTTTAAACGTTTTCTTTTTCTCCTTTCATTGTCTTTATCATCATGGTGTGAAGTGTAGGAATGTTAACGGCTAGTCTAACGAGGGAGACACGCAGGACTCGTTATCACGTAAATACAGTCGAATAAACATCAATAGGAGTTTTTCTGTTTTTCTTTTTCCCCCTCCTGCCCTTTTCTCAGTCTAATCAGTTTTTACACGACGTGTATATGTGTATCTCAGATATTTGTCACCGTCCTGTTAGCTGAACATTTCTTTTCTTTTCTGTGATGGGAATGACTATGATTTATGGCCAGACGTCCAATTAATGTTGAAACTCCTACCAGCTAAATAGTTTAACAGGATTATTTGTTTTTCTATTTGCATTAAAGCGCTGCTGAATTGAATGACTAGTTCGACAGATAAAGGACTATAGTCTCACATGTTGTGTTAGCTCCCGTGGAGTTGATCCTGAGTAAACAGTGGTTTAGAGAGAGAAAGGGAGAGACGGAGAGAGACACAATCCCTCTGTCTCTCGTGCTCATGTCTCTCTTTCCGTCTGCAGATTTAAGGCACATTGCTGTTTCGTTTTTAACTGCTGGTGCGTGAGACCTGTAAAGGATCCGCAGCTTCCTTCGTCTTTCTCTCCTTCTCTCTTTCTCCCCTCCCTCACTGAATCGTGCCGCTAATCCATTTTGTAGTCGAGGCGGAGAAACAAAAGCGAGGTCTGCTCTACACGTTTTCAGTCAAAGGATGCCCGAGTTCCCCCCCCCCTCACCCGTTCCCCCCCCCCTCTCTCTGTCTCTTCATTATGAGATTACATCTCTTTACGAGGCATGGTGGGGCTGATGACTGGGCCGTGTGTGCATGCATGTGTGCGTGCGTGTGTGTGTGTGTGTGTGTGGAGTCATACACATGCAGATAGTCCATCAGAGACTGATGAATCGGCCATGAATAATAACTACCCCCTAAACCCCCGGCCGCTCTCAACGTTAGAATCACAAGGGAACTCTATTAGCATGTGTATCTGTGAGAAGGAGAGTGTGTGTGCGCATGTGTGTGTATGTGGAGGGGGGGGACGAAATGGTGCCTGAGAAGCAACACTAATAGACAGGCATATTTTTTTTTGGAGTGTTTTAGTCATGCGATGCCACCAGATGAGTAGGATTCCTGCAGCAGAGAGATAAAGCCAGTGAAAGAAAGAGAGGGATGAGAGAAAAGTATGGTTCTGATAGGACGCGCTGAAAGGTGGAGAGGGCACGTGAAGGGGGGGGGGGTATTTTGTTCGCAGTTCGAGCAAAAGTTGGGGATTAAAATGGCGGGACGGAGAGCGAACCGAGCGAGACGCCGTCAGAAGCGAGACGGCCCGTGTTCCGTGCTGTCTGAAGGAGAGAGGGAGGGCGAAAGGACTGAGCGTGGATATAGAGTGGCAGACACCGGTGCCCCTGTCCACCCCCCCCCCACCACATGCAGCCCCACACAGCGTCTAAACCCAGCATCATTTGTCCCTGGCTTTTGTCCTGAACTTTCTATGACTGTCAATCCGTCCATCTGACTGTTGTGTGCCGTCTCGTCTAGATAATTGAAAGTCGTTTCTTTTCTCTCTCTCTCTCTCTCTCTCTCTTTCTCTTTCTTTATATCTTTGAAGTTGGGATTAAGCTGCTGCGTTCAGTTCAGATTAAAAAAAAGGACAAAACCATAAGCGGGGAACGGGGTTACGGGGACAACGGAAGATTTAAGGATTTAAGGACCAAGGCAGAGTGAGAGATGTGGACAAAAAGAAATGATGTCACCGAGTGAAAAAGAGATCTGACAGGTTTTACTGCAAGCAGGTGTCGTGTGTGTGTGTGTGTGTGTGTGTGTGTGTGTGTGTGTGTGTGTGTGTGTGACTCTGACGCGGCTCAAGGAAGTTACGGGACACCCAGAGACTGTGAAAGAAGACACAGAGGGATGAACAGATCTGCTAAAAAAAAAATAAAAAAAACTGAAATCTCTTTTCCATCGCAGCGTCTGTTGATCACACCTGGGTTCTGTTTCTCGTCAGCGCTCATATGCGTGTGTGAATATACCTTGTGTTTGTGTTTTTTTTATTTTTCCCGTGATTTCTTTGGGAATGCTTTAGCTGGCAGAAAAGACATAGTTGAAGATAATGGAAGGGTGCGAACCGAAAAAAGTGAGTACGTCCATGCGTCAAAAACAAGAAGATAAAGATGAGAGAGAGAGAAAGAGAGAGTGTGTGTGTGTGTGGGTGTGTGTGTGTGTGTGTGTCCTCACAAGGC
Organism: Clarias macrocephalus; assembly: GCA_011419295.1. Lineage (NCBI taxonomy): Eukaryota > Metazoa > Chordata > Actinopteri > Siluriformes > Clariidae > Clarias > Clarias macrocephalus. The sequence goes on along the minus strand of JAAGKR010003386.1, from coordinate 65,073 downwards.
CTAGGATGCGGCACTCTGGTCTCTTTAGACATACTGCTCACACACATGCACATATATCACACACTCTCACACACACACACACAGGGTGGCTCTGTGGCGTTTATCGGCAGCTGCGTCCGAGCCGAACGCACGTCCGCCTTTGTCCAGTCGATCCCGTCTTTCACGTCTGAAACGTTTACAGCACCAGCCGTAAATCTGAGCGGCACAAAAGCGAGGGACGGAGGAACACAAAGGAAAGAAGGATAAACAAAAAAGTGCAGCGGAGGTTAAGTGTGTTTTATCGACTGAGTTAAATCCATTTAAAAACATGAGGCTTTTATACGCTCCTCCATCTTTTTTTTTTTTTTGGGGATATTCTTATTCTATAGACTCAGTAGGAGGTCAGGGGTGTAAATAACTCCGGCTCGGGCGACTCCCACGAGCCCGAAACACACGGGTTTGTTTAACCAGCGGGACGGAGAAACCGCTGTAGAAGTACGGGAGGAGCGCGTGAAAATTGCGTGTGGGGGAAAAGTGTGCATGGTGGTGTGCGTATGTATGTGCGTCGTCATGGCAACATCGAGCTATCGTATAGGAAGAGTCGAATGGCTGGTCAGACTTTTATTTTGTAAACATTCTATTTACTTATTTATCGTATTTGTTCTTTTTCTTTTGCTTTAACCTTTCAAAAAAATTTATATATATATATATATAAAACAGATGACGTCGCTTATTTTCCTGCCACGTTATTAACGAATGAAACCTTTGGTACTTCCAGAATATTTTGAAGTACCAGAACGTGATGTAGTTTTTCCATCAACGGCATTTAAAAGCAGTTCGTCGCTCTCTCTCTTTCTAGAGATCGAATCGAGCGGCGTACGTGCGTGAACGTACAGTAGAATTTTCTGTGTGTGTGTGTGTGTGTGTGTGTGTGTGTGTGTGTGTGAGCGTGTTTCTCCACGCCCGTACAGATAGCATTCAGAATCAGTTGTTGACCGAAACCTGATGTGGCATTATGTTTGCCCTGATAACCCAGGCTATATAGTTGACCGTGTATGGCATCAAAGTGAGGGTGTATATTTGGCCCCACACACACACTCAAACTCTCTCTCACACACACACACGTATACTTGTTCTTGCTTATCCAAACAGAACAGTGGTAAGATAAAGGCAGGACGGACAGATAGAGATCTGGTGCGGGAAGCTTTATTTTGTGCCGACCGATTTTACAAGACGCTTTGCATGACCGGATCTGTCAGGGAGATAGCGGTGTCAGGCAGCCATCTGCACATGTAACACCTCACACACACACACACACACACACACACACACACACACACATACATACACACACACACACACGCATGCACGCGTAGCAAGATCTACCGAGACATCCATTTGGAGTGGGAATGTGCTCTTAGACAAGCTGTGTGTGTGTGTGTGTGTGTGTGTGTGTGTGTGTGTGTGTGTGTGTGTGCAGCTTTACATGTATTCCCATTTTCTCATGATGTCATTAAGTTTCTCCACCTAGGTGCCTGGCATCCCACCAGCTTGGAGTTGTATATACACTCACAACACCATGAGTGTGTTTTTGTTGTTGTTGTTGTTGTTGTTGTTGTTGTTTTCCCCAAGCATCTGCCAAGCAAAATGTTTTTTTATCTTTTATTTTTTTCCGCATTGCAAGGCTCACTCGGGCATCCCGAACCCGTCCTTGTTATTCATAATAACGCATCAATAATTGATCGGGCCTGGCTAAATTATTAAGCGCTCATCTGGTTTATTTTAGATCATAACTGTGTTTAAATAAGACTAACCGTTGTTGTTTTTTTTTTCCTTTCTTTCTGTCTGCTTTCTTTTTCTTTGTTTCCCCTGCACAGGTTTGTTCAAGGTCAGGGTTTAGTCCTGTACCCTCAGATCGGCGATAAGATGGACATCGTGTGTCCGCGGATCGAGGGCGGCTCCATGGACGGAGTCGAGTACTACAAACTCTACATGGTTCCTCGCGAGCAGCTGGACTCGTGCACGGTGACCAAAGCCGACACGCCGCTGCTGAACTGCGTCAAACCCGACCAGGACGTCAAGTTCACGCTCAAGTTCCAGGAGTTCAGTCCCAACCTCTGGGGCCTGGAGTTCTTCAGAGGCAAAGACTACTACATCATCTGTAAGTACCGCACACACGATCACCGACAAAACTCAGGGTTTAGGTTCCCGTCCCGAGTTTGGACTGAACGTAGCGTCTGCGTTGTTGTGGCTGTTGTTTGTGTTGCGATTTCTGAATCAGACAAGAAAATTCAGGGGAGTGAAATCACTGTAAGTTTATTCTGGAGACTCGAGGCTGTGGACAACCATCTACACACACACACACACACACACACACACACACACACACACACACACACACACACACACACAACCATTACGGGCAATTTGGGAACACCAGTTATCCTAATCTGTATGCACGTCTGGGAGGAAACCGGAGAACCCGGAGGAAACCCGTCAAGCACAGGGAGAGAACATGCAAACTCCATGTACACACACACACACACACACACACACACACACACACACACACACACACACAGTTCATTACTAAATTTCTGATTATTATATATGTAGTGGTGGATATAATTAAAGGTGAAAAAATACACTTTTACACGATTTTTTTATAATTAAAATAACGTGGATTTATGTCTATTTAAAAAAAATGTATAGTAATAACAACAACAACAACAATAATAATAATAATAATAATAAAATAAAAATAACTCGTTTAATTTTTTTATTTAATTAATAAAGTTGGTATAAAGTTGTAAAAAAATATTTAATGTGTGCAGAAAGTAAAAAAAATCTGATTATTCTGACCATTTAATCGACGAGATTTAACTATTAAACATTTCTTTATTCCAATGTATTTATCGAGGTTAAAAGCAAAAAACTGGACAAATGATCTCATGAAAATTATATTTTTGCTTATTCATCACATGAAAATTAGTTAAAAAAGATGAATAAATATTTGTAATCAATTATCAAATACAAAAAACTTTTTCTGCGATTTAATCGGCACAAGTTTCAGAGACTCAAATCCGACTTTCCTAATGCAGTTTGTTTATTATTTGAGATAAAACATTTACAGAAAAATCTCAGATAGTCATCCCCCATGAAAAAAGTAAAAAATCTGGGAAGCTGATGATGAGCATCAACGTTTTCTTCTTTAACCCCACATGAATCAGCGACACATGACTGCTGTAATATTTCATATTTAATAGCCTCTCCGTGTCGGTGTGTACTGGAGTAGGACGGCGTTTCCTCGTCACGCAGCAGGAGAGGTGAAATGTACGAAGGCCGTGTGCCGAGTCGAACCCGAAGGGACTCCAATTACCGCTCACATGAACGTGCTTGGACTCACACCGCAGGCTCGTGGTCACACCTTCTGCCCAAGAATAACCTGACGCTGAGCCGCGGGCTCCTCACCGTGCACACACTCGCACCGACACGCACATGTGTCAGTTACAAGTGAGCTCTGGAGCCACACGGACGTGGGAAAATACAGGCGCCGTACAATAAAGCGCAGGCCGACTGAAACACGCTGCTCACACACACACACACACACACACACACACACACACACACACACACACACACACACACACATGCGCACACTCTTCCTGACTGCTTAGAAAAAAACTTCACTCCTAACTCACAGAGGAGGAAATCCAATTTTGCTGCTCGTGCAAATTTTTCCTCTTTCTCGCTCTGGCTCGTTTGTTTCTCTCCTCTCCTCCCGAACACGCGCCGGTGCAGGAGCGGAGAATCACACGAGCGAGGGGAGACGGAGAAGAGCGCAGCTGAAGAAACGGCCCATTTTTCTCCATTGGAGATGTTAATTGCTTCTTTCTCTCTCGCACAATGATACCCTGCAGCTGGAGAATTGCGTACGTGTGTGTGTGCGTGCGTGTGTGTGTATGTGTAGGAGAGGTTTGTGTTCTGTGAACTTGCTGAAGAAGGAATCGAGTTTTTGGCCTCAGCGTTCAATAAGTAATTAATGAAATAGTTTAATCCTAATGTTTGGGTTTACAGGAGGGGCAGACAGCGAGACAGACGTTCAGACAGCGAGACAGACGTTCAGACAGCGAGACAGACGTTCAGACAACGAGACAGACGTTCAGACAACGAGACAGACAGTCAGCGAGACAGATAGACAGACACACAGACAGATAGACAGACAGCGAGACAGATAGACAGACGTACAGACAGCAAGACAGATAGACAGACGTACAGACAGCGAGACAGATAGACAAACGCACAGACAGCGAGATAGATAGACAGACGCACAGACAGCGAGACAGATAGACAGACGTACAGACAGCGAGACAGATAGACAAACGCACAGACAGCGAGATAGACAGACAGCGAGACAGATAGACAGACGTACAGACAGCGAGACAGATAGACAAACGCACAGATAGACAGACGTACAGACAGCGAGACAGATAGACAGACCGGCAAACTGACACTGCGACAGACTTACAGTGAGACTAAGATCGAGACAGACACGAGACAAACTGACGGTGAGACAGACGGTGTACACTCTGTAAGCAAATAAAAAGAAACTGTGCGCTTATTAGTCTGTATGTCACCATAAAGTCATGTGCAGTAAAAACCTGGATTACTTGTGCAAACTGTATGCAAACTGTGAGTGTGTGCATGTATTCAGGTGTGTGTGTGTGTGTGTGTGTGTGTGTGTGTGTGTGTGTGTGTGTGTTCAGGTGTGTGTCTGTCAAGCCTTGAAAAGGGCACTCCTATTGTTCATCAGCAAACTGCCATGATTGAGCCTTCGGTTGTGTGTGTGTGTGTGTGTGTGTGTGTGTGTGTGTGTGTGTGTGTGTGTGTGTGTGTGCGCGCGTGTGTGAATTCAGATTAACTTGAGCTAATGTTGTCTGACAGACAGAGAGAGCTGGGAACTAAAAGAGAGACTGAGGAACACGATCTAAATATGGACAGAGAGACGGAAAAGAGACAGAGAGAGGGAGAGACAGAGGGAGACGGGGGGAGAGAGAGAGAGAGAGGGAGAGAGAGGGAGACGGGGAGAGAGAGAGAGAGGGAGAGAGAGGGAGAATGTGACGCTGAGTGATTGAACAGAGAGAGAAAATGAGAACGAGAGGACAGAGGCGGCATTTCTAGCGCTGAATAAGAGAGCGAAAGGAATTCCATCAGCAGTGTAATTACTTTTTGTCTGTTTAAATTATGACAGGCCTCGTCAGACAGCGCGTGTGTGTGTGTGTGTGTGTGTGTGTGTGTGTGTAGGATTAGGTGGGTATGAGTGTGGGAAGGGTATTGGGGTCTGTGTGTGTGTGTGAGATTTGTAAAAGGAAGTGTATATAAGTCTGTGTGTGTGTGTGTGTGTGTGTGTGTGTGTGTGAGACGTCTGTAAACAGGACGTGGCTTGACAGGTGAAGACGTCCTCACGCTGTGTGGTTTATATCTCGCAGTGTTTGTTTTGTCCTTCAGATTTTTTTCTTCCTCAAAAACTTTTCTTGCGCGCGCGCGTGTGTGTCTTCGGTCTTCCGTGTTCCCGCTCAGCTGTTCCCACAGAGCACAGACGGCAGGACGAGGAACAGCAGACGGAACGCGAGGACATCACCAGAACCACGAAAGAATATAAAAACACGTGATGTCACACTAATGAGAGAAGAAACCAGAAAGTGTAACAGTGCAGTTTGTGAGGATTAAAAAAAAAAAAAGTGCACAGTGTCCTCTCACAATACTCAGAAAGTACTGTGTGTGTGTGTGTGTGTGTGTGTGTGTGTGTGTGTGTGTGTGTGTGTGGACAGGTGGAGAGTTGCACTGGCATTGACAGCAAGCAGGTGTGAGGGTCAGAGCTACACTCAGTTATGTGTGTGTGTGTGTGTGTGTGTGTGTGTGTGTGTGTGTGTGTGTGTGTGTGTGTGTGTGTGTTCGAAATCGATGGTGTCTCTTATTAGTGTCGGTGCTCATTAGAAGCACACGGGCTGAAAGCTCGGTGACCCCGGTGCCGTGGAGATCGGGTCACTCTGCCTCGTATCGAGTCCGGCTCATAACCACGTCATTAATATCAGTGCTCGCTCTCAGTGTGTGTGTGTGTGTGTGTGTGTGTGTGTGTGTGTGTGTGTGTGTGTGTGTGTGTGTGTATTTGCTTTAGCTAAAATACTACTATTTTAATCTTCAGTTTTACTTCACTTCCAAATCTGCTGTTTCAGTGTCTATGCAAATGAGCTACTGCTAAGCCACGCCCCCAACCAGACGCCCCATCCCGGGGGAGGGGATTTTATTTTATGGTGTCTCATTAGGGTTAAAATCTGTTTTGCTTAATTATTTTTTATCATCTTTTTTTTTTCTTGTGGTGCACACAGACACACACACACACACACACACACACACACACACACACACACACACACACTGGAGACTCATCTAAATCTCTAAAACTGAAGAAAAGGTCTATTTTGCCTAATAGGTCCAATTTGAAGCAAGATTTCACGCTGAAACACATTAAATATGTTTATACTGTAAGATTAATAATGTGTGTAATGACTCTGGTGCTGGAGTTTTGTACAATATATTGTATGTTATTATTGTGTGAGAAGGTGTTTGCTGTGCTGTTATCATACACAGAAAGTCTTATTGTTATTGACAGTGTACTTACTACTGATCAGACGATCACTGATTATAATCAAGTTGATTTTCTGTGTTCAGTGATGGATTATGATAATTGGCAATCAAGTCTAATCGTTAAAAATTCCTAAAACAGCGTATCAGGAAGACATCCGATGAACAGACAATGTATCGCAAGGTGAACTGTCCACTAAGTCCCCTACATACGAGCGAGTTCCGTCCTGAGAGCTTGTTTCATGAGTTCAACAAACATCGTCTGGGGTTAGGGTTAGGGTTAGGGTTAGGGTTAGGGTTAGGTCACCCTAGTTACCAGCCTCAGAAATCACCAATTAACAACCAGCACCTCAGATTAGAGCCATTATGAAGCTTCACAGAGCAGAAGTAGCAGAAACATCTCAATATCAACTGTTCAGATGAGATTATTGCGCGTTTTGGATAAACGCCTTCAGTATCGTTTTACAGTGTAAAACGATGTAACGATCGCAGATTGTTATAAGGGGTGTACAAACTTTTGCCTGGTTGTGTAGGTGTAATGTGCTCTTGGTATAGAGGTAGTAAATAGCGGGGGGATTGATTTTCAGGAAAGAAGTCCAAAGTCCAAGTCCAAGACACATTGTACTGTGTGGTTAATTGCACATTGATTAGTTTACTCAAACGCGTGATCCATTACGGGATGGTTAATGACTCCCATCACTAGCAGTTCCACTAGAGTTTAACACGAGGAGACGAGAATCAACAACCTCGGACGAATTTCTCTGACTATTTTTCAGCAGGATGACGCTTTTGAGTAGATACTTCACTCGCACCATCAGCACCGTTTCTGAACTCCGGCAGTCAGTACATTAGACATTCACATGTACTGATAAATACACAGATACGTGTAAGTCAAACATGGTGCTGAATAAAAATGACGCCTCGGTGTAGGGACTGAATAACTGCACATACAGTATAATTGGTCAAAAGGTCGAGTTTATTTCTATTGCTTTAGTACAAGTTCTTTTTGCTTTGCTTTTAAAGCTTCAAGTAAACTGGCAACAACCTCAGAGACGAGATGCAATTTTATTTATTTATTTATTTATTTATTTATTTTAAAGTTGCTATGCCAAATAATTTAAATGTAAATTATCAAGTGATATTTAGGATCTAATCACTATAACACTCCTGCCTTTGCCCGTTACTGCATGATTCATCAGTTTTCTGTGCCAGTACGCCGATAATATCTTGGCACTGGTATCACATCTGCTTTCCAGTATGAACTTGTCATATTTAGCCGAGGATTGACTGTGTGTTGGCGAAACATTGATGTGCCTTAACATCCTCTCCGCTCAGTTTCTCGGCTCATCACGGGCGTTCTCAGAAATAGCCGCGTGTCAGCGCGCCCTGGCTTTTTAAGATATTCCCTCATTTCTGAGCCGGAACGTTCTGATAATATATTCGTTCTGGATCTCAGTTAGTACATAGCGCGAATGTGTAGGTGGATGCTACATCTGTCTTTGTGTGTGTGTGTGTGTGTGTGTGTGTGTGTGTTTGTGTGAGCATGAATGTGAACAACCTGCTATATCTATTTTTATATCTGGGTGGATTTCTGTATTCATAAAGAAAGGAAATTCATATTTTATAAGCTTTTAGATCTTCTCCATCCTCAGATAGGAGACTACTGTACCTTTAAAAGAAATTTCACAGCATGCTTTCATTACAATGGATGGAAATAAGTCGAAGGTGGTCTGTTATTTCCAGCCCCTAAAGGAATCCCACGAACATGCCTTATATACTGTACTGAATGCAGATGTTGTTTATGAAAAGATATTTTTAAAACAGTGGTTGAATAGTCATGTTTTTTTTTTTTCATCAAAGCAAAAACTGATTCAGAACTACGCCAGTAAATGATACACACAAACTCTACACAGGCCCTGGATCAACATGCAGTGTAATAAATCTGCCTATCAAATAACCCTGTCTAAGGATGACGAGTGTAAAAATGCACTTGCGTGGACGCTGTGGTGAAATAGTTCTGTATATAAATAAGGATGTGCAGCATAGAAGCTCGGGTCCTCTTAGCTCTGTGATCAGACCTGCTCGGATGGTGGATGTGATGTCTACAATAAATAAATGACTTAATTAAAAAAATTAATAAATAGCGTACAGGGTTGGGGGGTGGGGGTGGGGGGGTGGGGGTTGGTTTCTCCGGTTGGGGTCATGTCCGAAGTGGACTTGTTGATTCGGGATCCACCGCTCGAGTGGGATCGGTTAGTGACGTGCAACCTGCAGCTCTTTCGCACGGCTCTGGTCATAATGGAATTTATTCTGGAACACTTATTCGGCTTTACTCCATCACTCACGCACTGCTTATCCTATTTAGGGTCGCAGGCCTACCCCTGAACGCTGCCCCAGGAGACTCACTAGGGCACTAAGCAGGGCACAGCGTGGACGGGGTGCCAATCCATCGGGGCCACAAAAACGCACACATTCACACAATAATCCATCGGAGACGATATATTCAGCATTTACGTTATTACAGCAGTTAGTGATGAAAGCCTAATCGCGTCTGATTGGTTAACGGGGAAGAACCTTGAGAACCTCAAGCACCCAACTGAGGCAACCCGGGGATCAGCAAGCCAGCACCTTAACCCTCGCCTTGTCCGGGTCTATTTAGCTTAGGAAAGGATACAAAATAGCCAAAAATTGGCCAAAAGAATTATGCTCATCTATTTATACTGTACATAAAATGATAGCAAAGAAGAGGGAAAAAAAGACTTTCCTGAGCATTGTTTAGACCTTGACTGTAGAATGGGGTTCATCCAGTTTACAGTAATGTTCAGACTAACAAACTACTTTTGGCTTCCTTGAATTTCTGCCTCATTAAGAACTTTAAACAACGATGGCAGGAAGGCGGAATCCTACCATCAAGATTCTACTGCGCCAAAAACACATAGTTTTACATACTTACATGATAATAATAATAATAATAAGAGGTTGATATGAGTTACGTTCCTACAGTATATTTAACATGTTTTGCAGTACATTGCATTTACACTGCATAATGACATTCAGTGTCATTTCTTTAATGAATTCTAAACACTTCGATCAAAGCCACTTACAGTTTAATCGAGTCTTTAGCAGGTACGTCAGACTCGGGCCGCGTTGACACCAGAGACCCAGAGCAATCACAGGAAGTCAACTTTGACAGTATAATGAATTTCAGATGTTTCCTAAGCCCTGAGTTCGTTACAGAAATGCTGAAACAATTTGAATTAGGGTGTATTACTAATCTGAAAGCAATTCCCATTTTGCCTTTTTTTTTTTTTTTTTGTTTTTCCTAGCTATCGAAGACTGTCAAACACATTGTGTTGCTTAATGACTCTGGTCACCATGGTTACAGTGTGAACACGGACTGCATTCGTTCCAGCCACTGTAGCTGTTTTTACAGCCGTCCTTTTCTCACCAGTCTCACTAGTCACTAGTTAATATTTTAGTCAAATAGTCTCTGCAAACCCCAAGTACACGAGAGTAAAGGTTGCACAGGCACACACACACACACACACACACACACACACACACACACACACTGCTTCTTTTCCTGACTCTAGATCGTATTTTCAGTAATCTGTCACACAGTAAATGTTATCCTTCAGCGCAGAAATCTTTGACATCTCTGCCAGCCTCGTCCATGTGTGTTCGCCAGTGAATGTGGACACACACGCACAAACGTCTCTTCTCTCACCCATGCGTGTCGTCTTCATCATCTGTGTTCTCCTACGTTTAATGTGCCATGTGTGTATTTTGTTCCACATCGTCATTACAGCCGGCTGAATGTCTGCGACTGGAACCTGCGTTTTGAAAATGTTACAAACTACACGGCTGCTCAGATTTAACATCTTGATTCTCCAGGGCAGGAGTGTGTAATTTTGTTTCTGGAGCCTAACATTAACAATCCTGACACTCGGCGAGGTTGCGGATGCCCGAAAGCACGCCGGTCGTTTTCCGAAACTGTTAGAAGACGTCTGCCTGGCTGCTTCAGGTAAAACGCTAAAATAAGCATTCGGTGCAGGTCAGCGTTCTTAAAGAGTCACGGCAGAACCTGAAAATCCCATCAAGGGCTCGTAAATGTCACCCTGGAGTTTTTTTTTTTTTCTTCTTTTTTTTTCATTGCAATTACTGCTTCTGTGGAGCTTTGCCTCGTTCACACGTTTAACCAAAAAGTAAAGCAAATACTGCCTCCCAGACGAACACTGCAAATAGGCTAGTTTTGTATGCATAGCTAATTAATGTTAGCTCAGCAGGCTAGATAGTTACAAACACAAACTAGTGTGTATCCTCATTTAAATAAATGATGAAAGTAGTGCAGCTTGAGTTCTTTTTTTTTTTTTCCAGTAAATCAAAGACAGCTGGATGCCAACTGATGGATGTAGAAAGATTTTTTAAAAGGGCAGGAATGGAGTCACACCATGATGACAGCAAGAGTGATGGATGTAAACGCATTGTTTATTCAGGAAGATCCTCTGCCTGAACAGTGCTAACCATGGACTGCTACACATCGCAGTTCTAAGCCTTTTTCTTTTTTTTTTTTAAAGCGTAAGCTGAGCCATCAAAAATGTGCTGAAAACAAGGGGTGGAATTTCGGTCATATTTTCAGTGAAGTGAAACCACCATTGGACGAAAAGGTTGCTGCTTGATGGAATTAAATGCGATCATTGGATTTGTAGAGAACATTGAAGCCAACTAAGGAAGACGTTTATAGCCTGTTACTGTCACTGCAGTCACCACGGTATTAATGGACTACAGGTATGCGGCGCTCAACATCCGTGATACATTCTGTGAAAAAGTAGATTAACATTTGATTGTCGTCTGAAAACCCTGTTAAATACTTAACAAAGCTATGTGGGATACTTTAGTTTATTCTCGCTCTCGCTACCTCTAGCACTAATATTATTAGGAAAAAAACGTTATGGATTTCCTTCATCTCATTATCTTTTGGGATTTATAAACTTTACTATAACCTTATGGGACCCCATGTAGTGCCTATGCAGTCAGAAAACGCCCAGATAGCAGATGTTATACAAGTGCATACCTGTAACCCTGGATAACGCGCTGTTCTCAACTACTGAGCTACTGATTCTGTAATCTTAAGTAAGATTTTGTTATGTTTTCAAAGTTTTTCATGATCTTCAACAATCTTTGTGATTAAAAAGGTTTAGTGTGAAACCAGATTCAACACTTTTTTCCCACTCTTCCAATTAGCTCCGCGGACCCTGGAGGTGCAAGGTGACAGTGCCAACCGCTACTTCACCGTGCCACCATTTGTAATACTTCTTGCTTAAAATAAAAAAATCTAAAAAGTTCTTATTTTTCTGTAAAACTGGCCACTTCTTCTTAAAAGAAGGACCCTGAGTACCTTGTGATTAAGTTAAGTCAAGCCTACTCTTTTCTTTGAGGCTTTTTTAAATAGTTGACCTGTCGAATCACAAAGCCGTCTAATTGGAGATCATGAGAGCTCAGATGTTCGGAGGGATGACGCTACCTCGTCCGGTGTCAGTCAGAGTCCCTTCAAGTGTTCAGCAGCTGTGTGACATACCATGAGTGGTAGTTGTAGCTGTCTTCTTTGACATTAGAGCTACACTATACTGTATGGACAGAAGTATTTGGCCAGACCAGTTAATAATTTAAGTCAGTTGTTTTAATTAAGGCCCCGTATACCAAGACATCTTGGACAATGCAACTTTGTGGTAACAGTTTGTTGACAGCCCTTTTCTATTCCAGCATGGCTCCGCCCCAGAGGACTATAAAGACATGATTTGATGAGTTCGGTGTGGAAGAACTCGAGCGGTCCGAGCACAGAACCCTGACCTCAACCCCACTGAGCATCTCTACAGGTGAACTGAAACGGAGGTTGCGAGCCAGGCCTTCTCGTTCCAACATCAGTGTCTGACCTCATAAACGCTCTACAGAATGAATGGGCCACAGAAACACTCCAACATCTTGTGGACGGCCTTCCAAGAAGAGTGGAAGCTGTTAGAGCTGCTAAAGGGGGACCGACTCTATTTTGAAGTGTGTGTATTTGGATACAATCTCATTGCAGGTTTGGGCAAAAACTTTAGTCCATATAATTTCAATTTTATTTCTATAGCGCTTTTAACAATGGTCATTGTCTCAAAGCAGAGTGAGTCATTGTCTCAATATAGTGTATTTTGTAGGAATTGGTAAAAACCCAGCTGATGTGTACATACTGTAGGTGTGTGTTCATGATCTGGGCTGAGGATGTTTTTGGTTCCTCACATACACATAGAAAATATTTTCTTTTTACCCCAAATTTTCTTTTGCTCATGCTGTGTCAGAGATTGGTTTCAAACACTTTTAGGAAAGCAAAATAGCTTTACTGGAGATGCTAACTGCGAAGTAGATGGGCTGAAGTAGATCAGATTTCAGCCATATGTACTGAATACTTCAATATTGGAGCTGATTAGCAGATTAAGAAATGATTATCAAAATAACTCGGAGGAACAGGAAATGCAGGCTGGAGACAGGATGTTGTTCCAGGAGCTACTTGGAGAGATTACCTTCATCATCGTGTGACCAGTTCACGCTAATCTTCAGAAAGATACCAGAAAAAAACAAAACTACATACTGTATACTGTAAGTAATCACAGGCTGGTGGGAGGTGAAAAACAAAAAAAAATTCAGCATGGTGAGTAGGATGCTGTGGAGAGGATCAGCGGGAGGAAAAGGGGGTCGAGATGAAGAAGAGGAAGAAGAAGCAGCTTCCTGCTTTGATGTAATGTGTTCTGTGTTTATATGAGCTCTCCATGCTTTGATGCTGTAATGTGTCGACACTGGAGCACTGTGTCATGGTGTTTTGTGCAGCTGAAGGCATCAATAGCGCCCGCCCACGCTCCAGAACCATCCGCACGCTCCTGATGAGCCGGTCTCGTGTTCGGAGACTGAAAATTTCACCTTCTACCACCTCACTTCATCTTGGGCTTCAAAATGGCTTCCTCGTGTGATATGCGGCGCGGTAATTAATTACCCCGCTGTTGATTTAAACCATCTGTCTTTTCCATTATGTCTCATTTACAGGTGCTTCGATCTTTTCCTACAGCTCAACTCTGGCAGGATTTAATTCTTCCACAACATGAAATCACAAATTGGAGAAGTGCAAACAGGATTATAATTATTGCAGAAATTTTCTTTCATGCTTTTTTTTTTTATGATTTTTTTGCTTCGTGACCACCAGATCACCCCACGAATCCGCCCCCCCCCCCCCCCGCCCCCAATTTTCTCTCTCTCTCTCTCAGCTACAGATGCTTCAGCTTTGGGCACATGGCCCAAGGCAGTGCAACGTGAAGCATCTGAGAAAAAGTGTTCTTATAAAGACGCAGCTCTAAACTCCTCAAACCACAAACGGATAATCATTCTGACGCCCGAACACTAAAAAGGGCGATTCCGTCAGGGTTGAAAGGTCGGTTTGGAGATCGGCCAAACGCTGACATTTAAGGAGATGCCGGTAATGTCGAGAGCGGATAACAAAAGCAGTGATGAGCCCGTGGCCTACAAGGACCATCGATATAATCCCCTGACAACAGATGCAATTACGCACGAAATATGAGCTCAAATAACCTTTGCGCTTCCCTTTTTAATTAAACTACACCTGACTTATAATGCAATAGAAAGGAAGGCTCGCTCCTTACCCTAATTTGGAGTCCTATAAGATTCCACACTGTTCCTCTTTATGCATTTCTCCAATTTTTTTTAATACAACGTTCAGAATCATCCTCCGTCTCGAGAGCTTCGTCTATTACCAAGTCTTGCAACATTTTCAATCATCCAGATCATTCAGAAATGTCTACAAGTCAATCAAGGCTACTTGAAATGTTTCACTTTCTTTGTTTTTTTTCTTCTGATTTTTTTTTTTTAAATAATTGATCCAATTCCGGCAAAAAGGTTATGAAGCATCTCAAGCAGAACATTTCCAAACCATTAGTTACGGCTTGTACTGCTCTGAAAATAAACCCTTGCAGTTACACCATGTGCAGGAAAGTTTCACATCTTCATGCTTTATATAAAAATTTTTTTTTTTAAAAATCATAAATTAGGAATTCGCTATGCTGGTACTCATTAGGAATTTGTAGTTTGTATTTATAAAAATGTGCTGTTTTGACCATGTTATATGTATATGTCTTTATGTCTATAATAATAATAATAATAATAATAATAATAATAATAATAATAATAATAATAATAATTCTACAGTATCTTACATTGAAATGTAATGTACCTGTATATGTTGTGTACATACTGCATACTGTATATCCTGAAGAGGTTTTGCACAAACAGATGATATTCAGAATTAGTAATACGCATAGTGTAGATATGCAGCAATATCTGAAAAAAAAAAAAAAATCAGAATATTAACCAGTTTTACATCATACAGCCGCAGGACTGCAGCACTTATCAGAAGACGGACGTCTGTTTGAAACTTTGAGTTTCTCTGGAAACTCAGTATCCTGTGCTGAAATTTGCATTGACCTCACAGAGGGTCAAAACTTTATGGCTTATTATCTTTCTCATTATACTGTACCTCCAATATGTAAGGAATAAAAGAAAGTCTAACCTGTATTTGAAGGAACGTCTTGAAGATTCCACTGAAGCGGACTCGAGTGGAGCCGCTGTCTAAGGTTTCTGCATCATTCTGCAGAAGTTCAAGAGTTCAAATCCGAGCCAGCCAGGGCCGGGAATCCAGCAGAGCGGAAACGGACCAGCCTTCAGGACTCGCCTTAACGAATGGAAGTAAAGAATAGCTTTCCATACTGCTTTTAATTATAATGTCCGTCGATGGCGCGTACACCGGTTTGAACTTCCTACAGGAGGCTTCGCTCTTGTGTGTCTCTATACACAGAGGAAATCGCCATAAATAAGCAATTACATGTATAACGCCAGATGTGTTGAGATGAGTTTGTGAGTTCATGAGTGGGAGAGACGTCTCGGTGTGTGTGTTTACAAAGAAATGGCAGTCATGCTTTTTTTTTTCTTTTTTAAATAAAATTACATGTTCTTTTTTTTTCTCTCTCTCTGAATTGAGACTTGAGACGCCGAGTAGCGGCTGCATCATTTCAGTATACGCTGCTGAACTGACCGTCAGATAATGAGGAGACATTGTGGCTCTCATGTGGTGTGAAAATGATACCATTGACCCTGACCTGTTAAAGCTGAAGAAACCGTGATTTTTCTTTTTCTTTTTCTGCATTTGCCCATTATTGTATCAGCAACTACGCCGTTTCAACCATGATTAGCAAAATGGCTACTGACAGCGGGGGGAAAAAGGGCTTCCTGGATCCCTAAGGGGAAAAAAAAATACAAAAACTAGCGAAATGAAAGGAATGTGTCGTACAGTACAGTACCTGTTAACATGTAGCATGCGTAGCGGCGTAGCGGCTTAGAGGCTTAGCGCTGTCGCTTTGCATCTCCAGGGATTGAGGTTCAGATCTCTTCTCGGTGGAATTTGTATAATAAGTTTCCTCCAGGTTCTCAAGTTTCCTCCTAAAACCCAAACACATGTCCTGTAGGCCGACATGTGACTCTACACAGGATAAGATAGATCGATAGATAGATAGATAGATTTTCGCCTTAAGAACTGAAAACATGAAATTTGTCTCAGCATACGAGCGACTGAACAGAACCTCGGCTAAATTGTGCCTACAACTTTAAATCATGAATCATAAATTGAGGTTAAATGAGGTTTAATGTCTATTTATTTCATATATTACTTGATTGACATGTCTCTTCTGAATGTTTTGATTGTTTTTATAAGCAAAAATATTATTATACTGTGAGAAATTGAAAACGCTGGTAATATTTTTGGGTGGCTGGAACGGATTATCTGCATCTACATTATTCCCTATGGGAAAATTTGTTTCACAATACAAAACTTCACTTTAAGAACTCGCCTCCAGGACATATTAAATTAGATAAAGCCAAACGCATAACTGTAAATAAATCACAAAAACGTATGTGCTTATTTTAAAAATAATGTGACCATAAATGAATTGTAATAAAACAATAATATTCACCACCTGTTTACTGACATCTGACACACATTGCGTGCTTAATGACACCGACCATGGCGGCGGCTCAGAGTATAAATCCGTGACTTACATCATTGGGTTTTTTTTTTTTTTCTTTTTCCCAGCAGTCTAACAGTACCCGAGTGTACCACTTACCTGGACACTCCACAGCTTTAAAGCTCTTACCTGCTCACACAGTGGGGTCAGCGCACTTAAATACGAAAGTGTGAAACCCATAAAAAGCGCCAACACTTTTATTTCAACTGCTAGAGAATTGGCTCCAGTTTACCATACAGTACCAACAAGAGACTCCCCTCAATCAGCACCGCGTTCCAGTTAGTGCGCGGCTCCGCTCTTCCACTCTCATCAGCTTTGTCTGTGTTCACGGCGCTGTGACGGGGCTGCCGGCGTTGGGAGACCGTTAGGAACGTGACGGCGAGAAGGACGTGAGGAAAGTGCGAGGACTTAATGGGCCGGTGATAAAAAAGAAATGTAGGGCAGACAAATAAAACTGCAGCTCCACCAAGTCATTTTAATCTAATTTGAATATTTGACATCGTGTTGAAGGGGAAAAAAAAGGGTCAGGAACTCACGAGGCCTGTTGCTTGGTTACCTTTTCAGCGCACTTTCTTTTTTTTCCGTGTGTGTGTGTGTGTGTGTGTGTGTTTATAAAAACGGCATGTGCAAAATGAGCAAATCACTCGAGCTGATTTGGGATATTAATTTAATCCATGTCAAGCTTGATTCAGTCCTGAAAAGGTCACCGTCATCTTCTGCATTTCAGCATGGATGCCGCTCGCCCGTATACCTGCTAATAAAGACTTTCTCAGCAACGCTGCTGTTATTATTCTGTATAAATAGCTCGCGTTCTGCTCAGAGCAGTAAAGAATGTCAGACAATGACCTGTGTACGTACAACACCGAGTAAAAGTCAACACACATTCCCATGCCTTTCTTTATTATGGAGTGTAATTAGCTCGAGACGAGGGGTTCTTTCAGGGGCAGGTGTTCTTATGAAAAAAAAAAAAACTGAAAAAAAAAAAGTGGAGGGCGGGGGCATCTGTCGCACAGTCTGGAATAATAAAGCACACTCGGGCTGCTGATGTAGATGTGAGCTTTATTGGAGAGGTTTTATGTTATGGGTACATACCGAAATATGTTTTTCACTCCTGGTATTATAAATGTGAAGACGGCTTGCCATGCACCATCTGTCTCCGTCTGTCTCTCACCTCCCTTCATCAGGTAGACACAGATGCTCCCTCCCTGGCTGCCTTCTCACTTAAATTTCCTTTTAACCCTTAAATGCTCAATACCTCAGTGATTATGAAAGGCGCTCGCATATACTGTAGCAGGCGCATGTCACAGACACTAGATCACACTCGGTGTCATGCTGTTGGAGGAAAATAGCCAGCGATGGGGTGATGAGGTGGTGGTTTACATGCGGTCACAAGTTGGTTAAGATACAAGGTGGTAGATTAGATTGGATCAAGTACATTTAGGTCATGTGTCTGACTAAGACATTGCAGAACATTCCACCTGTTTTCTGCTTCATGATGTTTTGGAGCTACACATGCTGCTCCTGAGCTCCCAGTGATCCTCATCCCTGACATCCGACTCATCCCTGCGCTGAACTGGACTCCACGTCAATCTTCTGTTATCCTGAACTTCCAGCAGCCGAACACACATGATGTCGTTATACAGTATAATCCCTGCTATCCGTTATCACCCAGGTGAGGACGGGTTCCCTGTTGAGTCTGGTTCCTCTCAAGGTTCCTTCCTATTGCCTTCTCAGGGAGTTTGACTTGCTCATCAGGGACAATCCATACATTTTCTTTTTATTTCGTGAAGCTGCTTTGAGACAGTGACCATTGTTGAAAGCGCTATATAAATAAAATTTAACTGAATTTCTTTTCGCACCACCATTAGATGAGGTACAGTTTTATGCTTCAGATTCTTTCTCATCTGTCCATATGACAGTTATTACAGTTATAACCTTTCTAGATGTTTCCACCAAAATCTCTTCTACTCTTTCCTTTGTTACTGTTGTTTTTTTTACCTCATCATTTTAGGTACCTCATACCTCATTACCTCTCTACCTCATTACCTCTCTACCTCATAGAGCTTGTTTTTATTGCTCCATCTCTTGTGACTGAGGTTTTTTCGTGACATCCACAACAGTTTTTTTTCCCTGTCTCTCTTTCCTTCTTCTTCTTGACCTTTTGGTGCTCTTGAGCTCACCGGTGCTGTCTTTCTTTTTTTATTTTTTTAAATGTAGTTGATTTAGCCGTAACGAACACGTCTCCTTCCTGTCTGATTGGGTTTAATTAGATTCATTTCATTCTAATCGCGGCTGGCTTTACTGCCAGAGACGGCTCTGTAAATGTCACACTTCAGATCAATTGTAGACCTTAATATCTGTTGTTCTGAGGTAATAACAGATGCCCAGCCGTGGAACGACTCGGCCAGCAACCGTCTCTGCTCTTCGGTGCCTTAAAGAGGTGAGAACTTCTCTACGCATCTCTACACCAGTCAGCCAGCGCGGATGTAAATTCCCTCAAAGTCTGGAGCGTCAAACACGAAGCGTGTATGAATTACTTCACGTCTTGGTGTAGACCGTCAAAAGAACAATAGCCTCATTGATGTTTATAAATGTTTATCAGATTGATTAAAAGCTTTTTGAAATGTTTGAAACAAACAAACAAACAACCAAACAAAAACAAACATTCCTTTGTATGCTGCGTTGTTTATTTCAATTCTGTTTAAGCGTCATTAACCTGTACTGAAAAGGGCATGTCTGATGAATTTCGAGTGAAAGGGCTGTGACCAAGCACCCGCTGACTCATCGTCTGAGGAAACACTTTGCAGAGCTCACCGGAGACGTGATGCTGAACTAAAGAAATGGAAATGAACCCTGAACAGGTTGACCATCAGGATGACCGGATAATAAGGAATTCATGCTTAGGGAAATTCCAGTGTGTTAATTAATCAATTTGTCACGGGCGTCACCCTCTAAGCACTGACTCGCCCCTACGAGAGCCTCCTGATTTCCTTCTGTGTGGATCTTTCTTTATATTAACACACTGCTTTATGTTGATTCCTGTCTTGCGATAGCCAATAACGCTCACCGTTAGTCCTGCTGTGTCTTCTGCGTTCTGTTCCCGCCTTGTTCTTGTTTCTTGTCCTTCACTCATGTTTTCATTTCACTTATGCAATAACGTTACAGAGATCAACGATTAGTTTTTTTTTTTTTTTTTTTTAAGGGCCTGTATCACTGCTTTAAGTATTACGTTTTGTTTTGCTTGGATAAACTTACTGATGCCGGAGAGACACGATCAGACATGCAGACATGTTATCTGTCAGAAACGGCTCTGTATATTTAAGTGATAATTCATCCTATGTATTTCACCTATAACCATTTTTGCAAAATTTCAATTCCTAAGCTGGAAATTTGTAGGGGAGGGCGTTCGTATGTATACTGTAATTTTTGCCTCATAAGCTACAATTTTGCAAAAAAAAAATTGCCTTTATTTATAAAACATTTGTGGCATCCAAGTGATCGAGTACTTCAGGTTGTGTGAACTTCTAGTAGGAGATTAAAACTTGTTTGCTTCAAACCCTGAAAGCCAGGTGAAGCAAGGTTAGATATTTTTTGTGGATTTTTTTTTTTTTTTTTTTTTTGGCATTTTGTGCAAGATTGAGTGAAGATACAGTTCCATGGGTCCTGATAATGTTAGCCAGGACGGTAGCAAAAAGATTAAGGTTAAGCGATGTGTATTTATAAAATATTTTACTTCATGTACATGACTTTTATAAATGTTTTGATTGTTTTATATGCAAATTATACACTCACCTAAAGGATTATTAGGAACACCTGTTCAATTTCTCATTAATGCAATTATCTAATCAACCAATCACATGGCAGTCGCTTCAATGCATTTAGGGGTGTGGTCCTCGCCAAGACAATCTCCTGAACTCCAGACTGAATGTCAGAATGGGACAGAAAGGTGATTTAAGCAATTTTGAGCCTGGCCGTTCACATAGCCGTTATGGTTATTGCTTTGCTGCACTATGGTTGCACTGTATTACTTGCCAAATGATATCTCGTTGTTATCTATACTTGTTATTTCTAACAATGACAATAAAATTGAATTGATTGATTGGCATGGTTGTTGGTGCCAGACGGGCCGGTCTGAGTATTTCACAATCTGCTCAGTTACTGGGATTTTCACACACAACCATTTCTAGGGTTTACAAAGACTGGTGTGAAAAGGGAAAAACATCCAGTATGCGGCCGTCCTGTGGGCGAAAATGCCTTGTTGATGCTGGAGGTCAGAGGAGGATGGGCGACTGATTCAAGCTGATAGAAGAGCAACTTTGACTGAAATAACCCCTCGTTACAACCGAGGTCTGCAGCAAAGCATTTGTGAAGCCACAACAGACACAACCTTGAGCCGGATGTGCTACAACAGCAGAAGACCCCACCGGGTTCCACTCATCTCCACTACAATAAGGAAAAAGAGGCTACAATTTGCACAAGCTCACCAAAATTGAACAGTTGACGACTGGAAAAATGTTGCCTGGTCTGATGAGTCTCGGTTTCTGTTGAGACATTCAAATGGTAGAGTCAGAATTTGGCGTAAACAGAATGAGAACATGGATCCATCATGCCTTGTTACCACTGTGCAGGCTGCTGGTGGTGGTGTAATGGTGCGGGGGATCTTTTCTTGGCACACTTTAGACCCCTTAGTGTCAATTGGGCATCGTTTAAATGCCACGGCCTACTTGAGCATTGTTTCTGACCATGTCCGTCCCTTTATGACCACCATGTCCCCATCCTCTGATGGCTACTTCCAGCAGGATAATGCACCATGTCACAAAGCTCGAATCATTTCAAATTGGTTTCTTGAACATGACGATGAGTCACTGTACTAAAATGGCCCCCACAGTCACCAGATCTCAACCCAATAGAGCATCTTTGGGATGTGGTGGAACGGGAGCTTCGTGCCCTGGATGTGCATCTCACAAATCTCCATCAACTGCAAGATGCATCCTATCAATATGGGCTAAAGAAAGCTTTCAGCACCTTGTTGAATCAATGCCACGTAGAATTAAGGCAGTTCTGAAGGCGAAAGGGGGTCAAACACCGTTTTAGTGTGGCGTTCCTAATAATCCTTTAGGTGAGTGTATGATTATAGTGTTGGAAATTTGTAATATCAGTAATATGTTTGGGTGGCTGGAACGGATTAGCTGCATTTACATTATTCACTCTGGGAAAATGAGTTCATCAATACCAAAGGACCAGAACGGATTTAATTTGTATCCCGAGATCCCGAGCTGTATAGATACATAAATACAGTACACTGTATGTGTAGAACTGATTTTGAGTCACTGCCAGGTTTCATCACAGTCATGAATATTAATATGCAAACATTCAGTGGTAATTAATGCTGATTAAAGTCCAGCTTGGATGAATTCTCAAATCAGAAGGTGTTGATTAATCTTCTGTTACATCAGCTCATTTGTTTATTTTGGGATCCATTGTTTTAAGAAAAGAAGAAAAAAAAAACCTATTGTTTAAAAATAAGTGCATCCCTCAGACCCATAGTTTTGATTAGAAAAATGATCACTATTAATTAATAGCAAAAGACAGAGTTTTTGGCCAAAGTCCTCGTGTCATGTGCTTCTGTTACTATAAAGAAGATAAACCATTTGATCATATTCTGGTGTAATCCTGAAGAACAAAGAGTGGAAGGTGTATAGATGAATCAGGAAGTGTTAGTTCAAGAGAGGTGTGTGTGTGTGTGTGTGTGTGTGTGTGTGTGTGTGTGTGTGTGTGTGTGTGTGTGTGTGTGTGTGTGTGTGTGTGTGTGTGTGTGGAGGGGGTGGAGAGAGGAAGAGAGTGGAATTAACTCCTTTTATGTCAAACATCTCTTACAATTACTCAATCACAGAGTGTTTGTCCGAGCCTAAATAGTCAACTCTGTTCAAATCCATTTACCGCCTTTCCAGCCGTATAGATGAAATATCATGAGACAATACGAGGCCCCGAGAGACCTTACTCTGCGAAGCACAAATAATACAACAATGAGGGAAAGTAATAATGACAAGGGCGGCGCGCAGGACCGAATCGGTGTGAGCATAAATCAGTTTAGTTAAGTGTGCAGAGATGAGCAGACTGTGTAAATTACGCAGGACTGTAAATCATTGCTAGTAGGTTCAGATCAGAGCCGTGACACGTAGAATTTATAGATAACCACCGCCTTAGAAGAAAAAAAAAAAGGACAGATCTGAAAAGGGCTAATTGAGGCTGGAGCAAAAGATACACTGTGCAAGAAATGAAACATGTCACATCATGCAGTTTTAATAAAATAATCAGTGATGAAGTGAATTACTGGGAAAACCCGGCCTACTAAATTCTCCAGCACTCCTGTTACACACTAGTCCTCTACAGTGGTGATTGGAGAAAAAGCTGTTGATTTATCTTCTGCAACAGCACCTCTGAGAGTAACGCGGCTCCGTTATATTAATACACCCGTTCTAATGGATCAGCTCATTCACAGGGACTTGCATGACTTAGGCACTGCATAGTCAGATTAAAAATATCTGTATGGTCATACGGTGAAGGAGGCATTTGTATAACTTTCAGGGAAGGAGTCTCCAGGGTCGATTTGAAACACTCGGAGGCTTCTTCATGGTTGTTTACAGCATCTATGATATAACTCCCGCAGGAGCTCTGAGGTTCTGTGAGCAATGTAATGTAGTTGGAATCATGTTGCGATGACGTCCAGTGTCAGGATGAGGGTGTTTTGAAAGTTAGGACAACTTCAAGGAAATGATGTTGAGATAACATTGAATGAAAGACCTAAATACAGTACAGCGCTGGAAACACAACCTCAAAACTAAATGAAATCATCACCTTTATTTGGAGTGTTTATGCCGATTGACATCCGCTCCATCACCTGTGACTGTGACAGTGATGCTCCCTTCCAGATGTGCTGAACACCACTGAAGACCACCCCTCCTCCCAATGACCAGTTGCTGTGTCTCACCATGGCTGATGTGAGGAAAAACCATACACAGATTCAACCCACATAAACATATACATTGACCAGTGTACATAGATTTCAGTTCAACACTATCGTCCCCCGACACCTGATCAGGAAGCTGAGCCTGTTGGGCCTGAACACCTCTCTCTGTAACTGGATCCTGGACTTTCTGACCAGGAGACCTCGGTCAGGGCGGATTGGGAACTGCACCTCCAGCACCACCACACTGAGCACTGAGGTCCCCCAGGGCTGTGTGCTCAGTCCCCTGCTCATGACTGTGTAGCAAGACACAGATCCAACCACTAGGTCAAGTTCGCTGTTGACACGACCGTGGTGCGTCTCATCAGCAAGAATGATGAGTCAGCGTACAGAGAGGGAGTGCAGAGGGTAACGGACTGGTGCAAAGACAACAACCTGTTTCTGTTGTCAAAACGAAAGAGATGGTAGTTGACTTCAGGAGGACTTGGAGCAACCACGCTTCACTGAACATTAACATTAAGATCTCTGTGGAGATCTTCAACAGTACCAAATTCCTGGGTGTCCACCTGGTGGAGAACCTCACCTGGTCCCTCAACACCAGCTCCTTGCATATAAAAGCCCAACAACGTCTTTTTTTTCTGAGAAGGCTGAGGAAGGCCCAGTTTCCACCACTGATCTGTACCACTTTCTATAGAGGGACCATCGAGAACATTCTGAGCAGCTGCATCACTGTCTGGTTTGGCCATCTCGGACCGCAAGATCCTAAAGCGGATAGTGAGGAAAGAAAGGAGAAGAAGATCACCCAAGTGAAAAAAAAAGTATGCTGAGTATATTAAATCCTAGTGTGCCAAAGCCTACTTAAGTGTACTTGCAGCCAGACTAATGACTAGTGTACTTGAAGTTTGCTATTTTGGAACAACTAATTTTGTACTAAGTGCATTTACGCTGTAATTAAATAGTACAAAAGCACAATTTTAAGTGTATTAAGTATAATTTTGTGTGTTAAAGTGGAACAAGTTTAAGTTATACTTAGTACACATAAAATGCATGGCTGTGTGTGTACTAACGTGCTGTACATACCTGACAGTAATTAATGAAAAGTAAGTATTAGAAGTACATTACAGCGATTTTTACTGTGTTACAAATACATGATTAATACACTATGAGTATATTATTATTGCAGCAGTAGCTGTTATACTTCTGTCAAATTCCAAGTACTAAAAAAGTACAGCACACACAGTCTGCTATAATACTGTATTGCAAATGTGTTACCGGTACACTAAAGGTGTTTAGGATAACTTACAAATACTAAAAGTATTTTCTACACTATTTAATTTAATTTGCAAAAAAAAAAAAGAAACAGTACTATACATGTAGTTTATTTGTGTTCAACAAAACATCAGATTGTCTCACAAACTAAAATATAAACTGTTGTCTGAATCGAGACAAGCATGAGTATTAGAATATACAGTACAGTATTAGTTCAAACCCGGTGTGTTGATTCCAGCTGTTACACAGAGACTGAAAACAGGGCGGAGCTACGGAGCATCACACCAAAAGCGAAGTACATACGATTGAGCAATAACACATTCGGCAATACATGATATGGTTTAAACTATGTACTTAATTACAAACTACCTAATAAACAACATGAAATTTACCCCATGCCGAGGAAAATAAAATAACGATATGAACTAACGCACGCAATGATGCATGAATTCAAACTAGAAGGTGGGGATTAGGGAGCCAATCAGAAAACAGAATGTCCAAAACTGCCCGCCTCCAGTTTCTGGTTGGCTGGAATAGTCGCAGAGTTCCAACGCTGCTGCAGGTGCAAGTGAGGCTTTATAACATAAATAAATATATAAACATATATAACATATATAAATATATAGCATAAGTAAGTACATATGAATAAGTACATTCGAATTCGAATATTTAAAAAAAAAAACTCTACGTACATTGTTATGATTATTTTGAGTTTTTTTTTTTTTTTTTTTTTTTTAATATGCCAAAAATAAATTTAAAACCAAAGTTTAAATAAGTGTGCTTTGGACATTACACAACCTTTCAGGTGAAGTATTTTTCCTATATATATACGTTTAAAGTTTAATTTCAAAATTTGGTAAAAGCCTGATATTACTATACTTTTTACATATTAACTGATGGTACAACTTTCTGTTAGAATATTTACACTGTACTATCGAAGATTTTAATATATTTGTGGACTGATGTCAACACACACACATACATACAATCACTCAGATAAACTCAACCCTCAAATCTTTGGTACTGAACTGATAAACACACTGTTCATACCAACCTGCACTGTATAATCGCTCTTTTGCACATTATTTATTACCTGTTATTTGCACAAAATTCCTTTCTATCTTCGCTGCTACGTAAGAGGGATGTTTACTGTTTCCTGTTTCTCCGCCCACTTCCTCAACTCATTACCTCATCACCACTGAGATGTGTCATGTCGTGTTGTCAGTCCGTCGCTCTTGTTTGCACATTTACACGTGCGCTTTATGTTGTCTCTTTTGTATACAAGACTTAAATAATTTTAGATTAAATTAAAAATGTCAATCTGTCTTGTCTCAGCTAGTCAGCTAATTAGGTTCCTTAGTTAGCTCGTTACTTTTGTTAATCTATGTTATTAATTCATGCCGCATGCAGCACCTTGGTCCTGGAGGAACGTTGTTTCGTTTTTTGTGCACTGAACTGTAGGCGGTTGAAATCAGAGGCGGGTAGTAACGAGGTACATTTACGCCGTTACATTGACTCGAGTAACTTTTTGAAAAAAATGTACTTCTATGAGTAGATTTATCGCACCATACG
Organism: Clarias macrocephalus; assembly: GCA_011419295.1. Taxonomy (NCBI): domain Eukaryota; kingdom Metazoa; phylum Chordata; class Actinopteri; order Siluriformes; family Clariidae; genus Clarias; species Clarias macrocephalus. The sequence continues at coordinate 38,523 of JAAGKR010003386.1, read as the reverse complement.
TACAGTATTACTTTTACTTGAATAGATTAGTGAAGAAGAAACGCTACTCTTACTCTGCTTCACTCGACTCGGTACTTTTTTAACCATTTATTGACACATGCAGCGGTGGATCGACAGTACAGTACCGCACGACTGTTTCACCAATCAGACGCAGCAACAATAATCACATGACTCCGTTTGACCAATCAGCCGCAGGATCGATAACCACGTGTTGTCACATGACCACACACAAACTGGCGGCAAAAAAAAAAAAAAACGAAAAAAGGCGGGAAAAAATCTTCAGGCCTGGTAGAATTAGCAGCGACATCTGTCCCCGATGCTACATCAGAAGAGGAGGGGGACATTTCAGCGTATACAAACTCAACTTCTTCAGAGTTTAGCGGTTTCATTGAATGTTGCAATGTTAGCATATATAATTATTATCACTTCTCCACAACATTGCGATTGAAACAGTTACTCAGCACTTGAGGAGTCTTTTCACAGAATACTTGTTTACTCTTACTTGAGTACATTCTTTGGCTACTCTACCCAGTTCTGGCTGAAATAGTTGACTTGACTTGACATGACATGCAAAGGGGGCGGGGCCAACATCACATTAAACCCAATGGATAAAGAACTGGATGTTACTCAAGTTCATATGCATGTGAAGGCAGACGAGCGAATACTTTTGGCAAGTTCAAGTAGGTTTTAGTGTCACTTCAACCATATACAGTTCGTACACAGTGAAACGAGACAACGTTCCTCCAGGACCGAGGTGCTGCATACAGCTTAAATTTACAACATAAGTTAACAGAAAAAAAAACTAACTAGCTGACTAAGAGGCCTCGTTAGCTGGCTATCGGCTTGGTTTGGTCGCTTGAATGCTGAAAATGCTTTATATTCCTGCAAAACTTAAGTCCTTACGGCGAAAATTCTTAGGTCGGAGCGTTTTATGCTGAGATACCAGTTTATTTAAAAATATAATAATAAGACAAAGAAGGAGAGGAAGAAGAAGAAAGAAAGAAAGTGTATCGGTGGCTAATTGTTAGCCCAGCTACAGCATGAAAGGAATATGATATTCTGGAACCTGGGGTGAAAACTGTAACTATAACTACGTATATACACACACACACACACACACACACACACACACACACACACACACACCATTTAGGTTTCGCTTAAATGTCACCTGACGTGATTTGAAGGGGATTTTTATGGATTTTAGTTGCGAATTATTCCATAAATTATTAGCTGCGTTAGCTTCGTAGCTCTTCCGCAGTGCTAAAGATGGCAACGTTATGACGGATCAACAGGTTCCAACAGGAGTAAAGGAGATGTTACAGTAATGCATATTCTCTGTATCGCTCCATTTAAGCTGTGAGCATGTCAAATACTATCAGCCAGAGAAATCACTTATTTATCTGCAGCAAAGAAGAAAATTCAATATCAGAGCGTAGTATGTACTCATAAATAAATCAAATCGTTCTCATCAAGCTTGCTAGGCCGATACGTTGCCAACCCCTGAAATGCTGGGGAATGAAAACAGTCGGTCTGTGAGCGTTTGCAAATGGAGGGAGTGAAGAAGCAATGAAACGAAGAGAGAGAGACAGAGAGAGAGAGAAAGAGAGACGAAAAGAAAGAGGTTCGCTCGCTTTCCCTCAGTCCATTTAAGACGAGTCCTGTCGGGCGAACCTTGCTGCACTTTCAAGCCTGCCTCCCGTCTCCATGGCAACAAACCAACCCCCTGCTGGCGTCTTCCAGACTCCCTGTCCGTGTGAGTGAGAGTGCATGCACGACGATGTTGAGAAGAAGTAAACACACACACACACACACACACACACACACACACACACACACACACACACACACACACAATCTCACCTAAGGGCACTTATGGGAAATCACCTACACTGGTCATGTGATCATTTGTTTTTCATATTTGATTTATTATATATATATTTTGTCATATATGGGGAAACATACAGCTGCATCATAGCATGAAACTGGACTCAAGTAAACATTATATAAACAAATCATGTGAAAAATAAATAAATAAAATAAACAGTGTGTGAGCATTAAAACAAGTGTGAAGCACATGAAATGCAAACTTCATATGACACACACACACACACACACACACACACACACGCGCGCGCGTATACTCTTTCGTTCACCTTTTCTCGCCCTTCTCGAACGCATGCTAATCTTTGCCATATGTCATTGACGCCCTCTCAAAGCCGGGATTAGGCGCATTACGCTTAGAGGAGGCAAACTACTCGTGGGCAGTGTGTGTGTGTGTGTGTGTGTGTGTGTGTGTGTGTGTGTGTGTGTGTGTGTGTGTGTGGCTACGCAGATCTAGTAAATGGCTTTCCGCGCAGATAGAATCAGCCCTGCGAGGACGGATGGCGGGGAGAGGGAGCCGATCGCATGCCTGTCCCCGTGGGGCGTAACACTATTTTCCACGGATGAGCTGGACTGTCGCTGTGCCTTGAGTGGGGAAAAAAAACAGGACACACTCAGTGTGACAGTCTACCACCTTCTGCAGCAGGAGAGCATACTGAGCACACTGCGAACTGCCACACTCTGTCCATTCCCTTGCAAAATGCACAGAGAGTGTGAAAATCTGTGACACAGGAATAAAAAAAAAAAAAAAAATCAGTCCTAGTTAAAAAGAGAGGGAGCAGCAGGGAGCCTGTTTCTTATTCTGAGATGAGAGATGGTGTCTGTGATTCAGTTCCACTTCCGGTGACAGTAGCGGAATGTTACTCGCTGACGGCTTAATCATGCTACCTTTTCTTTCCTTTCCTTCATGTATCTCTGTCATCTCTTTCCCACACACACACACACACACAGGTCTTGCACCGCACCACCATGCAGAAGATTAAAATGATGTGCGCTCGTTAAATTAACAGTCCCCAGTGCGGCCTAATTAGTACGTAATAGGACACTGACTCCAGTGCAGGAGGCCTGTTATTTAAGGATAAAACTCATCTCTCATTTGAATGCATTTTTCATAAGCCGAGCTAATTACGTTTCATTAGCGTTATTAATTAAAAATGAAAAGTTCCTCATGCCCCGGCTATGATTGCGCAGGCGTCGAGGCCGAGGCTGAGTGGCAGCTCTGAAAACCGAGTCGTCCGTCCTGACACCTGGAGTTTGATTTCATCCGGATCTCCTACAGTGCGACTTCAAATGTGCCCACGAGAGCCTAAAACAAGCTGTTCGAAACTGCTACTAACTACCTGCCTCACTAACTAACCACTGTAATCTAAATTTATTCACCCAAATGAATGAACATACTGTGGGTAGGTCTAAATAAAAGTTGTAATGCGGTAGAGATGTTGCCGAGGTCCGAGCCTGAGCTGCAGTCTGCTGACGTTCCTTGCTGACCATTTGGAGCATTTCTGGGTTTTATAGTGTTTTCCCAGGGATGTACTGATACGAGTAGTGAACTGCACCTTTCAGACGTGGCCTTAAGAGACGCTGAGCTCTGTCCAAACAAAGTGAAAGCCATATGCAACTCAACCAACCTCCTGCTCTCTGACTGTAGAACGTCTGGCCGCTAGTGAAGATTTTCCAACATATGTCCTGTGAGCTCTGAGATATACTGTATATATTATACACCTGCATTAAGGCTCACGCAAGAAAATGTGCGCTTCAGTGCTAACAGCTACAGAAGCACAGCTCTGATTACTGTCTAAAGTGATGTACGAAGATAAATAAATAAATAAATAAAGGAAGATGTCGCACGTTCAAAGCACCCCCAAAACACGACACCCAAGAGACTAAACAACCAGTCAATGACAACAACGATAAAAACAAATATCATGAGCTCGCTGCTGCTTCGTTTACGAGAAAACGAAATCCATCCTTCTTTACTTTTGAATGAAAAGAACAATAATAATACGATCAGACGGGTGGTGACCTTTGACTTTAATAAATCCAACAGCGTGTCATTTTATTCCGGAAACTGTTCGTCTTCAGGGAATCTTTTATTCTAACGTTTAAGAATTCCAAAAAAAAAAAAAAAAAAAAACATTCGCAACCCGACGTTTCTGATAGACAAAATCTGATTGGATCTTAATTCATGCCATCGTACAGTTTCATGGCTGGAGGTTTCAAAAAGCCTCAGAGGAAGTGTTTAGTGTTCAGCAGCCACATAGAACTGGAGAGAAAAAAAAACATCTGATTTGCTGAGTTTCATCGACACATTTGGCAGACATCCTTTTTTTGTATCCCATCATAGATCTAAGCAGTTGAGGGTTAAGGGCCTCGCTCAAGGGCCCAACAGTGGTAACGTAGTGGTCGTGGGACTTGAACCTTCCGAGCCGTCGCCCAAGATTTCATCTTGATCCTCTGCGTCCTAAAGACACATATTTGCATCATTTAAAGACACATGACTTCACATCTGTATTCAGGGGTGGGGCAGTTAGCGTAGGCTGCATGTCTTTGGACTGTGGGAGGAATCAAAGGCGATCAAAAGTCACCAAGCTGCCAGAATAGAAATTGATCTAAGCAATATGTAGCTGATAAAATGACAATGATATTTATTTTTGCCAAATATAACATCTTTACTAAAAGCCTTGGAGACCTAACGGTGTCGCCATCGACCGATAGAGTTCATATACAATAATAACCTTAACAATACTGTATGTTTTAGGCTGTGATCATTTCCGGATTATATCTAAACCCGGTCCCTGATGGTGTCTCCGTGTGATTCCATCATCCCGAGTCTCCGAAAAGCATCACTGGGTTAAAATTTTGGGAGGGGGAGGGGAATAAAAAAAGGCTTCAGATGTAGCACTCCAGTGTTCGTATAACCTCTTCTGAGGAAAAGGCGTAACAGGCTTTTCTAGGATTCATATGGTGGATTACTAGAAGGTGCCAGTCAAAAGGGAGCATGTTTTATCAGCTCAGGCTTTATTGAGGACAGGCCTGACACACACAATAACTCTCAATCAAACGTGCCGCTGCCATCATCTATGTTCATTCTCAATAAAAAGCCTCTTACCAGTCGTGCTGTGCCCAGCTGCTCCTTAAAAAAAAATAATATTCAGGAATAGAGGATCAGCCATGGAAGGTTTGCTCATTTAATAGCAATTTCATATCTCCTTTCCTGCGAACGAATTTTAGAATCTGATTGGTTCGGCTTCAAGCCAAAGCATTCTAATACATCATTGTTTCTATAGTAACAGCTCATTTAGAGGGACTTGTGCAGGAGGTGTGTAATCACTGATATGGTGGAATTTTCATTAAGGAGTTTATTTAAAATTTCTTGAAGTCCCCAGCGTCGGTGCTTCGCAACAGTTTCTCAATATGACACATGAGGTCACCTTCTGCTAGCAACCAATCCAAGTGTTTCAGTGGCATGCTTTTTTGAAATAGTTAATAGTTAATAATAGTTTTTGAAGTCCGCGTACATGTCTGTGTGTCTCTCTGTCTAACTCATTAACACACAGAAATCACATTCTGTAAGACGCCTTGTTTACACTAAGTTGTCCTTCTTTGGTGGTCAGACAAATACACTCCCTGTTCGGTAATCGGAGAGAGAATCACAGATGAGAAATGGAAAAAGTCGATCAGATAAAGATGAAGTTTTGTCTTAAAACGACTCCGGCGTGTTAAAATTCACTTCTACCACTTCAGCGCTGTTATTTCAGCCAAAGTGACAACATGAACTAATCCCAGTAAAAATATTCACTTTATCTTTTCTAATTAATATCTATTGGTGCAGGTGTTTGTTTACATTAAGACAGTAGCGCATTAGTAGATTATTGTAAAGTAGATTATTAAATCCCACACGTAACTGTTCATAACATCACTTTTACTCTACATTTAGATTCACTGATGGTGCAGATTAAACTTCAGGCAGAGATCTGAGGACTGCAGAAGTTTTCGATGTAAGACATGATGCATGTGCAAAACACTGCGAAAACTGTCACTGATGGTTTATTGTGTGGCACAAAACTGTTCATAATTTCACTGCATTTTAATTCATGGCGCCGGTGTAACTTCAGGCAAGTACCTATGTAATGCCAAAGTTTCTTTGAATTCTGTCCAGTCGGTTTTGCTTGATGCTGTGACAAACTGGCTGGACAGACATACAAACATACAGAACATTTTCTGAGATGTGTTTCTGGTCTTCCAACCGTAAAGATCTCATTGGAAGAGTAAGTTCTGACCAATGTACAGATAAAACCTTGCTTTTATGTATATAGATTTTGGCTTCTACTGCACAAGAGAAACATTACTCAAATTACCTTGGAAAAGAAAAAATCGATCCCTTGACCGAACAGCCTTTAATTTAGAAAACTTGACCAATTTCCGTTTTCCTGATGTATACTGTGCTCACCTCATTCACACATCTTTCGTTGTTCTTTAGAATTCCAATATATTTAAAAGAACACAAAACGAGAAGCCCTTCATATCTAAGTCCTAGTCCTAGTCCATCGTTTGCTAAAGCTGTTAGGGTGACAAGACTATCAGAGTGGTGTCCATGAACATCTTACCACATATGTAATGTGTGCTAAGGGTGCAGACCTTCATGTTTTTGTGGGTGTTGCTAAGGATGCACCTCCAGCTGTTCAGCAGCTGTCCAGAGGCACAGAAAAGGCCGCACTTCCCGAGACTGCTTTAGAGACACAACAACTAAAACGAAGCTGCTGGTGGCCTTCTACCAGGTGGACACAGAGCGTCTGCTAACTAACTGCATGCTGGAGTGGTGCAGTATGCAGACTGCTCTGCTGTAGATAAGAAGGCACTCCAGCGAGTGGCGAAGACTGCAGAGAAAATCATGAACTGTCCGCTGGCCTCTCTGGTGGACATCGACACTTCACGCTACCTCAGCAGAGGCACAAACTTCAGCAAAGATTCCACCCACCCAGGTCACCGTCTGTTTTGAACTTCTGAACTCTGGCAGGCGCTACTGTATATCTCAGCCGAGACACACACCTCCGGATTTACAGACAATTTGCCTTAAAAACAAGCAAATGAACTCAAATGAGGAATTTCTATTATTTATTCTTTTTAATGTTCTAATGAATTCTTCAGTGGGGTTTGGCTGTGTGTTTCTGTTCACACCGTGAAGTAGCCGATCCCAGGGTGGACTCGAGGCATAAGCCAGGATACACCCTGGAAGGGGCACAAGTATGCACACACAATACAGGCAATAAGGGGACACCAATTAGCCTAATCTGCATGTCGTTGGACTGTTGCAAGAAGCAAACTGGGACTCGGACGCTCAACCCTGGAGGTGCAAGGCCACAGTGCTAACCACGACGCCACCTACAGTAAATGTCTAGGATAAGTTCCAGGGGTTGTCTAGTGGTAGCTAGGCTGCTAGGTTTGCATTAGCTGGGATGTGGCATAGTTTGTAAACTCAATTACAGAGCACTTTCCATTCCTAAATCCTTGTTCTTAAATGGAAACTTGGCAAGAATATCCGACCCACTAACGCTAATCTGTTCTTCATATTCATGGTATTAAGAAACAGCCCAGAGTTAAAGGCCTGTGCGTAAAGACACTCTGTCAGCTCTGGGATTTGAACTCACAAACTTACTTGCTCATGAGCATTTGACATAAAGCGAGCTTCCCGGTAGGAGTCCTGCATTGACTTCACTCAAGCTCTACAGCATTTCTCACCCCCTTGCTCGACTCTGCTAAGTGAAACAAAATCAATTCTGTATCTCAGGTGTCTAAGTGTCCTTTCAGAACCCAGCGCTCTCCCGTGCACATACACTCTTACCCTGCCTCGACCTCCCATCATCCGCGGTTTGGCCCTGTGCTAGGGCAGGATTACAGCGGGTCTCCAGCTAGGACATGGCATGCGGTTTGGCGCAGTTCCAGGGCACTCATGTGTAATAGAACCTACGGAACATTATACGGCATATTGATGGCCTTTAATGGCATAGCAGCTCGGATACATTTTCATCATTGCACAGACACACAAGCTGCTCAGGGCTTCCTTTTCGAAAACTGGAGCACAAGCACAAACTAGCCTCCCAGCTACACTGACAAACACACACACACACACACACACACACAGGCGCGAACAGTGGCAGCAAACAGGTGCCTCCACATTATTGTCAGGTCCACTAGGACGAGAAATCCCTCGTCTCCTGAACTAAAAATAATCCCAGAGGTGAGCTGAGTCTAATTAAAAATCAGAGGCCAGATGTTTCGCCTTTGCTGAGTCTTTTCCCCAATGTTTCTTTTTGGCAGCTGCTTCTTTCTCTCGCTTCTCACTGTTCCTCAGCACAACACAGGCTTGGACCTACAATAAAGCAAAAATCACCTGCTTTCATCTTCAGCCAAGAATTAGGCTTGTTCTCTTGCTGATAGCGCCACACTTTCTAACTGTACCTCTATCCAAATCTCTGCAACGTAAGTAGAGTTTCGCCGCTTTATCATTTTAATGTGGGGTTATTTTTGGCAAGCGTCCAAAGTGCGGGACCGGCTCTGCCTCCAATCGTGTAAATGAGTCCTTTCTGAGCTGGTCTCTCCATAAATAAGGTGATTTAATTAAACCTGAGGCAAGGGAATCCGGCAGCTCAGATAGAGGATGACGTCTACTTCTTTATTTTTTTGTTGTTGTTGTTTTAGAACCGTTTAAAAAATAGCTTTAATAGCTGTGTTCTATACCCTGGATAGAATTACTCACTGCTCTAGACACCTAACTCGGCTCATACAAACAAACAGAACTGTGAATTTCTTTAGGCATCTGAAAAGTAACTGTATTGCTGCTGGTACTTTTTTATTTTATTATTATTATTTTTTTATAAACCTTGGGGGGTTTGGAGAGATAGACCAGTTGGAAAGAATGGAAGTAGCGCACAGGAGGTAAACTGGGAAAGCTGCGTGCTCGGAATGAGAGCCTGAGCCGCCCTGATGCTGATTTGTGACTCATGGTCTTAATCAAGCAGCTGACTTGTATTGCTCTCGGCGTGCATTCTTTTTCCGATCTAACCTCCGAACATCATCTCCGGATACTCCTAGGTGTCGCTTTGACAAACGATCAGTGTTTGTGGACTAAACTGCTTTACACGGCTCCCCCAGCAGGCCTGGTTCCCCGGGCTCGGGGTTTTTTCCTCGCTTCTGTGATCAACCGTTATGGTATGTGCACAAAAAAAAAAAAAAAGAGAAAAATGTCACCAACAAGGAAACATGAGCTTGAAAGTCATTAAATGGTGCACAGCAGCACTTCCTGAGTTCTGCGAGAACCCTGAAGCCAGAGACTCGCTTGGCGTGCCTTAGTCATTCTTCATCACTTGTCACCTTCGTTCTTTCCTCTTCTCGTTCGGGAAGTGCCAGACGCGATCAATACGATGGTGCTCCCCGAGTCTCGGCGTGCCGCCGTGACATCCTGAGAAGTGCTGAAGTGGCCTAGAGTTGAACTCTAGATACAGTTCTCCATGTGTGCAAACACACACACACACACACACACACACACACATACACACTTCAGTTTCTTGCTCGCTGCTAAAGAAATATTTATGTACATCTCCAGATCTGCGCCTTAGGCCTCGGTTCTATGAGTAGATGCCTTCCATAGCATCGGTAGGGTTACAGATGGCTGTTGGACGAAGGCTTTCTGAGCATGAGAGAGAATATCAGAACAATGTTCTAGTGCAGACGCTGGTACAAGTTGGGTTTTCTTCTTCTGTAACGGAAGAAATTAAAGGACCGTTCTTAACGTAATCCCTCAAAAACCACAACGTCCCAAGATGTTCAGTTGTGGTTATGAAATTCTAACAACATCGCTGCTTAAAATAATTAAGTCCATACATCATAGTATAATTGGTCCAGTGATTATACTCATTTTTGAAGCTTTCTGGCAAAGTTGAGTTTATCCTTTGATAATTAGCATCTCTCTGCAAGAAGCTTAAAAATAAACAGAGGTGTTAGTAATGTGTGAAGAAATAATTCCATGCTTTGATAACAACAGGACACCCTCAAGCAGAGAAACAGCAGCACTCTGCAGCTAATTAAAGGAGGATTTGGCTGGAAAGCTAGGCTATCATTCCACATTATGCACAGATTTATTTATGACGGTGACTCCGTTCGGAGTATTGGGCCGAAAACGGTTTGGGGAGCGTAGCTCGCCTAGTGCCTCATTATTGTTACAGAGTGGTAATGTGCTTTAAAAAAAACATAAATCCCCATAATAGTCTGGTTTCACTGTAGCTCTGGTGCAGAGATCATGAGCCTCGCTGTCTTGTTGGTGTTGCTTCAATGGCTGCCATCAGTCCCAGATTAGCTCTCCTTTAGCTCGGCTAAATCGTTCACCAAATCTCATTTTTGCCGGGTGACATCGCAGAACTGCAGTAAATGAAGGATTGTTTCACTTCTCCAAGCCAATATCGTTCGACGCCCCCGATGAAATAAACCCGGTTGTAATGCATAAACATCATTAACGTGCTCAATCATCTACCTCCCACGTAACAAAGCACTTTAAAACAATCACTGTCTTCTGCTGAGAGCTTACCACGCCCACAACCTGCTGGTATTACGTTACAAAAAAAAAAAGTCAGCCCGATAGCCTTGGTGCTAAATTTCTCAGCTGGGAGAAAAGAAGTAGCGGCGTGATTTAGGCAGCTGCTTTAATGCTGAGGCACGTTTCTCCATAACCATAAACAAGAACATGTCCGCTCCCGGAGAGACACTCCATAATCAGGTGCTCTACTCCAGCAGAACAGAGACTCAAGTGCCTATCCACAGAGGCCTCCCTTTCTCCATCGCTCTCCCTCTCCCTCTTTCCCTCTCATTCTCTCGCTGGCTTAATTTCACTCCAGCACAGAGCTGTTTTGCAGATCTGGCTGGGTTGTTGCTCTTGTGTGGGCATCGAGGCTGAGCATTAATCATGGCCTGCATCCTTCACACTCTCCACAGGGAGCGTGGCAAATAATGAATGTGCTTACCAAACCTAAAACGAACCAAAATGAATTAAATAAAAGTAGCAGCATAACCTTTTTTTTTTTTTTTTTTTTTTTAGAGATCAAAGCCAAACATGGCTTCGTTAAAAGAATGCATTTGCAGAGTGTATTTAAATGAATAAGTTCAGAGAAAAAAAAAAGAAAAAAAAAACGAAATAAAATAGCACGTTTGAAGCATGTGCACGTTAAGACCGTAGCACTGAGTGGACACTGCGGTGGCCTGGGAGAAAAGCAGCGAAGTAGAACATCACATTATTTCACACTGATGAAGTTCTCAAGTAAATACGGCTCACTGTGCTCATCGGAGCTCATCGGGGTTAAGAGAAACACACAGAGATATACAGCGCTATATAACTTCTGAATATTTCCTTCATCTTACAACATATACTTTATGTAGCACAGAAATTCTTCTGCGATTAAGTTATTAAACCCAACTGGTATCACAGTACACTAATAAACGCACAGTGGCCAGTGCTTTCTCTTAACCACTGATCCTTGCAGCTGGGTTCATTACAGAACCTGATTTTGGAGAGCTTGAGAAGCATAACCGTGTTTTCCCTGGAGATCGTCAACATATGTATTAAAAATCAGACTGCATGGTGCCACGTCATGTAATGTTCCTGCCTCATAGCTGAAAGCTCCTCACTCCTGATTTCAGCTTATGGAGGCTTGGGTTCTGCATGTACAGAGCAAAAGTTTGGACACCCCTTCTCATTCAGCGAGTTTTCTTTCTTGTGTTCTTTCTTGTGTTCTTTAGCCCAAACGCGTCTCTTCTGCTTGTCGCCTGTCCTTAGCAGTGGTTTCCTAGCAGATCTTCTACCATGAAGGCCTGATTCACACAGTCTCCTCTTAACAGTTGTTCTAGAGACGTGTCTGCTGCTAGAACTCTGTGTGCCATTGACCTGCTCTCTGATCTGAGCTGCTGTTAACCTGCGATTTCTGAGGCTGGTGACTCGGATGAACTTATCCTCCGCAGCAGAGGCGACTCTCGGTCTTCCTTTCCTGGGCCGGTCCGCATGTGAGCCAGTTTCTTTGTAGCGCTTGATGCTTTTTGTGGGAGACTTTCAAAGTTTTCCCAATTTTTCCGACTGACTGACCTTCATTTCTTAAAGTAATGATGCCGCTCGTTTTTCTTCACTTAGCTGCTTTTTTTCTTGCCGTAATACAAATTCAACCTCTTTGAATGAGAAGGTGTCCAAACTTTTGCTCTGTACTGTAGGTTTCCTTCAAGTTCTCCAGTTCTCCCAACCTTCATGCAAAAACAAAGGCAGTAGTTGAAATTAGTCCACTAAATTGCCCCAAGATGTGAATAGGTTCATGTTCGTGTTGTGCAGTAGAGTTGCATTCCTAACTTGCTCCCAGTATTCCTGGTCCACTCAGTCATCATCTATACTGCTTCTTGTACACACTCATTCACGCATTATGGCTGATTTGGGAATGTCAGTCAGCCTAATCTGCTCAAATGTTTTTGGAAGGAAACCGAGATAAATGAGAAACCAGCCCCCTAGGTTTTACAGTACGTTCAGGGTGTGGCACCGCAGGGACTCTGGGTTGCAAAGTGGAACCTCTGTGAATTGGATCTGTACATCCGGCGCATCCCATCGGCGCTCGACCGGATTGGGATCCGGGGAGCTGATGGCCTTGAATTTTTTTGGATGCTGGTAGGCTGCGGTGCACTGGGTGTCCTGGTGCCATTCTGTCCAGCATTGATTTTTTTTTTTTTTTTTTTGCCAATTCAAGCTGCATTGATTTTTCTGTGGGATCGTGCCAGAGAGTCTCATGAGAGGTGCTCATGATCATGTCACCAGTTTTGGTGTGTAGTTGCTGATTTGTGTTACTCAGTTCCATTTCAGTGATGTTCATGTTCAGGCTGAACAGTGTCAGAAAAGCCCAGGCTTAAATAAGTATACTAACACAAATGAATACTTATACAGTACCCAGCTGGCGAAACGGAGGAAATGTCTCGCAAATAGCAGCTAAACAGCTCTTCTGTAACATTTCCACGTGAGCTAATTGGTTAAATCAGAATGATTAATGGAAAGCAGGACTACATCCAGGAAAACATTTGTACAATCAAATGGCCATATCTGTACCAATAGTGTACAAACCACTAGTCATTGAGAATTACCTTAATTTTTTATTGTGTGTGTGTGTGTGTGTGTGTGTGTGTGTGTGTGTGTGTGTGTGTGTGTGTGTGTGTGTGTGTGTGTTAATTTAAATCAGCCCTGCGGTAAAATACAGGAGGCTTTTCACAATACAGTTAAAAAGTTTCACTGCACAGTACATCTGTTTTCTCCCACAATAATGCAGTCTGGCCTTGATTTGGTATTTGCTATTAATAACAAGATCATTTGCATGCAGTGTGTAAAATGATGTCATATGCATTAAAGCAAAGACACTGACAGGAAGTCCCAGGGGATGAAAACTAAAACTTGCTAAATATATGCAACCCCTCCTCGTTTTTCTCCGTGATTTAGTCAGCTGGTAATTCCCACCGCTAGCCTGTCGGCTCTGCTCTATCACATGACAGCTATCAACTGGGGAGGGTGAAGGCTAACGCATGCTTCCTTTGAGACAAATGAAGCCAACGACTGCACCTGTTCAAATCCAGTACATGCCGGGTAGCACATGCAGAGCACTGAGGCCCTATCGACCCGCTTTCATGTACATGCTCACAGACAGCCTAAATTGGCTAGTGTCACTGTGATTGACAGGGGAGATTATGAGAGGAGTACTGTATGCCCCTCCCACTCAGAATTCAAGCCTGGTGTTTGGTCTCAGGAGGCTGTGGCACTGTCAGGATTCAAATTTTTATTTATTTTTTTGTCTTTGAATAACAGAAAAAAAATTATAATAAATTACAACAATGCCTCGTGTGATTTTTATGTTTCTGTCTTTAGTGTTTATGACTACGTGTTTGCCTAAGTGTTTACAGTTCTCTTATGATAATGCATGCATTAGTATTAAGCTAATAGCCAAGTCCTAGTCAAATTTCTTGTTTGTCTTTTTTGTTTGTTTTGCTAGTTTGTTTGCTATAAATGGTGAATCACAATAGTAAATAAAGGTTTGCACTTCCATCCTTCCTCCTTTCATGAAAGAACGCAAGAACAACAACTTAACGATGCAGGAGACTAACACAAGGAACATAACAGCGGGCCTACTGTGCTGGTGTTCGGCACAATTAGTTTCAACCGAGCAGAGGAGTGGAAGCTTATGGACATTCCCGCCCCATATTATGGCATGGGCTCACCACCCGACAGACTTTCCTTTCATTGCCAATTCTACTCCAAGAGCTTGGCAGATTCTAAACCTGGAGAAAACAAGCGGACCCTTCATGTCCTTAAATGCTTACCAGACCGTTACAGCTGTGGCCTCAGAGCTTCCTGACACAGTGACACTAGCGCACTTTTAAAGCATGCATTCCTAATCACAGGGTATGTTGCCACCTACATAAATATTTTGGGGAGACCTGTAGTGGCTGATGAGTCTGCAAAAATGAGAGAGCACCAGGTTGCTTAGAAGTGAGGCCAACTGGGTGACTCCCAGCACAGCACTTCAATAAAAGGGTGAAGTAAACAGGATGAGTTCCTGCAAGAGCTCCAGGAACAGCTGGAACCACTGATCTCTTGGGAAGAGCTGACAGTAGCTTTGTCTGCTCCAAACTATACTTCTTGCAGAACACACTATGAAGGTCAACCTGGTGATCTCCACGGTCTCACTCAAAGCCTTGTTTCCAATTCAGCACCCTGTGGACGTTAACCTGGTGGCCTCCATAGCCAACACGGACAATGCTGTTGCCTGTAGAGTTCAACCTGGTGATCTCTCGATGACCGCTTTCTGCAGAAGTTGATGAAATTATGTTACATTATGCTACATTATGCCTGAATTATGTCCTGTTTAATGCTATACTATGCCTTAAGCATGCCATGATATGCCAGACCCATGCCCTGCTCTGCTCAAGTTAAGCCCTGCTTCATAGGATTCAAGCCCTTTTTTGTATGAACCATGTCCTGCTCTTTACTCTTGCCCAAGAAATGCCCTGATCTGCCCAGTTCATGCCTTGTTCAAACATTATACTGTATTACATTACATTATATTATGCTGTGCTCTGCCTGAACGCAGTCCTGCTCTGCCTGAGCCAGACTTGATGTCTCCTAGTTTCATTGATGCACTGGCCAATAAAGGCTCTTTCCAAAGGCCTGTAAGGAGGACTTCCCTGTCCTGAGACCTAACCCAATTCTGGCATGGTCCTCGCCAGGGATTATAAAAAAAAAACAAAAAGGGCAAACTGAGTTCCTGTCTTCCGAGTTCTAGCCTGTCAGTCGCTGGGCAAAGTTAAATCATAGCTCCCATGCTAAGTTCAGACTAATTATACATGACAAATTAATTTCGTCCATTGTCCATGCCAATTCCTAGCCTAGTGTTGCTAATGCTAAGTTCAGTTCCTGCTCTTTTGTCAAGCCTAGTCAGAGCCCAGTTGCACAAGCACCAACCCTCATGAGTCTCAGTCCAGTCCTTATGCTATTGAATGTTCCAGCTACCAAGACTCCCTCAGCCTTGACACAAGATGAGCTGACCATATAAGGTGTGTTAGGAGTCATGCCTTATAGAGGGAGTTTTGTTATGATTCTGTCGTCACAGTTTTTGCATACAGTAGCACTTTAAGAACTTTCATTTGGACTGTGGTGTTTCTATATTGACATTTCCCATTTCTTCATACCAGTGTCAATGTTACATTGACTGCTGTGTTTCCTGCGTGTTTGCTTGTTAAAATTTTAACATCATTTATAGCAAAAAACAACAATCAGAACTGGAACTGTTACTAGGGCTAGGCTACCAGCTAAATGCTAATGTGTGCATTAGCATTCCTGTTTGTTTTATTAATTTGATCTAAATGATGTTTAAATGTTTAGATTGAAAAAAAGGTCTTCACTCATATCCAGCCTAATCTCTCTTCATATAAACACACAATTGCACACATAGGCAAGACCCTGGGGGTGTCAGGTCACACTGCTAACCACTCGACCACCATGTCATGTCCCCGATACTCAATCCATTTATTTATTTATTTTTAAGTAAAATTGCTGTGAGTTTTATTTTAAGATAAAAAAAACAAATAGACGCAATGAAAAAAAAAACGGTTATTTGACAGGCTTCTTTTTTCTTTTCTTACTTATTTCTTTTTTGTCTTCCATATCATTTTTTATCCTACTGCTTTTAGCAAATAAATACATACAGTACACCTATGCTCTATAGAAAATAGATTAAACCTTATAGATAAATTCTATGAGACTATTATAGGATTAGAAAATCTATTGGCAGCAAATTTTGAATTTTATCCTTGGTCACACTTACACACACACACACAAACACACACACACACACACACACACTCACAGACCATAGTAGTTATTATCAGGAACAGAAATGAAGTGGTTTCTGTGGTGAACTTCAAAACGCATGTCTTTAAAAACATCTTCAGGGAAATCAGTGACTCAAGCAATGGAAGAAAAAAAGAAAAACAAAAGAAACAGATCTGCCTAGCATTGCATTATAAGTGAGCAAAATGGGTTTGATTAGAGCCTTTTACACTTAAGTAAATAAACACAATACACATAAATGATAAATAATCAGCAAGCCTTGGTACTGAACTGATAATCGATCAATGCTGTCGGCTTGGCCACCAAACGCCTCTCGTCTCGTGCCAGGATGTGCTGATTCAGCATAAAGCTGACACGCTCCAGTAGAACAGAATGGGAATATTTGCTGACTTAATGTAGCCCTGACCGTTCACAAACAGGCTATGTAAAACAGGTGACCGTTTACTCACCTTATATTCTACTCCTGACTGGGAATTAGGAGAAGGTCTAGAAGTAAAAATGGATCCTAAAACACTACAACAACTGAAGAAGTGGTTTAACAGTAACACCTAGAACTTGAATAGTGATGGTACTCAAATGGGACTATTGTGACTGAAACAAGTAATGTGCAGAGGGTCATAGGTGATGTGGTTCTCTGGAGCTGAAATGGTTCTTTGTAAGCACTCCCCTTAGCATTACTAGAAGGAAATGCTAAATCCTCCACAATTCAGTAATGCAGAGTACTCTTCCACAGATGGTGGCATGAAATCTAAGGAGGATCTAAGAATAAAGAGATCCCCACGATGAATCCAGAGTAGCACTGTCAACAGAGAAAAAAAAGCAAAGCAGAGCCAGGGATTCATGTCTACAATAGGGTCAAGGGGGGAGGTACATCTACAACAGAGCCAGTGGGGGAGTGACGTCTACAACAGAGCCAGTGAGGGAGTGACGTCTACAACACAGCCAGTGGGGGAGTGACGTCTACAACACAGCCAGAGTGGAAGTGACGTCTACAACAGAGCCAGAGTGGAAGTGACGTCTACAACACAGTGACGTCTACAATAGTGCCAGTAGGGGAGTAACGCCTACAACAGACCAGAGTGGAAGTGACATCTACGACAGATAGGGAGTGTCGTCTACAACAGAGTTAGCAGGGGAGTGACATCAACGACAGAGACAGAGGGAACGTGACATCTACAATAGAGCCAGAAGGACAGCCACATCCACAACAGAGCCACAGCGGAGCGACATATACAACATAGCCAGAAGAGGAAGCAACACCCACAACAGATGCAGAAGGGGAGCAACATCCACACCCAAGCCAGAGAGGAGAGCAATGTCTACCGCAGATCCAGAGAAGGGGACAATGTCCACAGCAAAGCCAGAGAGGAGAGCCATGTTTAGTTGGGAGAGCCAACTGGGAGAGCAACATCCACCACAGAGCCAGAGGAGGGGGACATCTACACCTGAGCCAGAGGGGAGAGCGAGGTCCACCACAGAGCCAGGGGAGAGGGACATCTACACCTGAGCCAGAGGGGAGAGCGAGGTCCACCAGAGAGCCAGGGGAGAGGAACATCTACAACAGAGCCAGAGGGGAGAGCGAGGTCCACCACAGAGCCAGGGGAGAGGAACATCTACAACAGAGCCAGAGGGGAGAGCGAGGTCCACCACAGAGCCAGGGGAGAGGGACATCTACAACAGAGCCAGAGGGGAGAGCGAGGTCCACCACAGAGCCAGGGGAGAGGGACATCTACAACTGAGCCAGAGGGGAGAGCGAGGTCCACCACAGAGCCAGGGGAGAGGGACATCTACAACAGAGCCAGAGGGGAGAGCGAGGTCCACCACAGAGCCAGGGGAGAGGAACATCTACAACAGAGCCAGAGGGGAAAGCGAAGTCCACCACAGAGCCAGGCGAGAGGGACATCTACTGTACACCTGAGCCAGAGGGGAGAGCGAGGTCCACCACAGAGCCAGAGGAGAGGGACATCTACTGTACACCTGAGCCAGAGGGGAGAGCGAAGTTCACCACAGAGCCAGAGGAGAGGGACATTTACACCTGAGCCAGAGCGGAGAGCGAGGTCCACCACAGAGCCAGGGGAGAGAAACATCTACTGTACACCTGAGCCAGAGCGGAGAGCGAGGTCCACCACAGAGCCAGGGGAGATGGAGATCTACAACAGAGCCAGAGGGGAGAGTGAGGTCCACCGCAGAGCCAGAGTGGAGATGGAGATCTACAACAGAGCCAGAGGGGAGAGTGAGGTCCACCGCAGAGCCAGAGTGGAGATGGAGATCTACAACAGAGCCAGAGGGGAGAGTGAGGTCTACAGCATAGTCAGCGATAGAGAGTGAAATCTACAGATCCAGTGACGCAAACACGGGTCACAACAGAGCCAAGAGGGGGATTGAGATGTCTACAACAGAGCCAGCAGGTCAAACAATACCACAATGCAGCCAATAGTTATGACAACATACAAAGGCAGGTTGTGCCCATTAATTTAGTATTAGCTATGAAATAGCCTAGTAACTATGATAACCACACAGATAATAATCACATGATAATCTCATTATTAACCTTCACATAATATGAATGAAACAGCTTTACAGAACATGTAGTAATTCTTTTTTTCTATTGATTTATTTATTCATCTTCGATGCCATTTTTCATTTACAGGGTTGTGGGGGGTCTGGAGCCTATCCCAGGAGACTTTGGGCACAGGCTAGGGTACACTCAGGAACACTTTGGTACACACAGACACATACACAACACAATTTTAGGAATGCCAATTAGCCTAATCTGAATGTATTTGGAATGTGGGAGAAGTACCTGGAGAAAACCCACCAAGCACGGGGAGAACATGCAAACTCCATGCACACAGACTCAAAGTGGAAATTGAACCCCGACCCTGAAGGTGCAAGGTGACAGTGCTAACCACTATGCCACCGTGCCACCTACTTTCTTTCTTTCTCTCTTTCATTCTTTCTTTCTCTCTTTCATTCTTTCTTTCTATTTATTATTTATTATGTTTTTAAAATCACATGTTTATTTACATATTGCTTGATTTTTTTCAGGTAAATTTCCCAAATGATTGAATTATTCTTTAATGTTTTTTTTTCACACCTGATATTTTTTTTACATGCTATTTGTTCCACACAATTAGTTTCGTTCCTTGTGTGATCGATTTGTCTTTCCACACAATTTTTTAAAGACATTTTCCCCCTACATGACTCATTTCACACATTTGTTTTTTTTTTTTGTTTGTTTTTTTTCTGCATCAATTGATTTCTCTTCACATGTGTCTTTTATATGAGTAATTAATTTTCATATGTGGCTGTTTTACAGTATATTCATTTTGTCACAGTTTTTTTAAATCACATTATTTATTTATTTTAAATAGTTTTGTTGTTGGTGTTGTTGTTACATGGTGTCACAGTTATTCAAGTCCACATGGTACATTTTTGAACATAACATATCCAAACTCACTGCTGCTTTTTTTTTCATATGCATTTATGCACATTAATGTGAGAAGTATGAAGTTTGAAAAGAACTTTGACCATATTTGCCAGTGGAATCAGTCCTTACCACATGTACATGCTGTCTCTCCTGGGACAAAGCCCTTGTGGGTTAATATGCATTATACAGCAGCATCAGAGTGGAATAATGAACAAACTCTATAAATGGTTCTCCAGTGGTGGGTCAAGCACCTGGTCAAAAACACATGACTCATGCACACCATAAATGATATGACACCACTTCAGGGCTGAGATGAACGATCCACTCCTCCCACCATCACCACCACGGAATACTGCTTCTTCTTTTTTTTTTCTTTCTGGAAATGTTGCAAGATTTCTGGATCTCGAGGGAAAATGAATTTCTCGCTCAATCCATCACACTTGGCAGCTTTGTGAGATGGTCCAGGGTGGAAAATGAATTAGATCTGCAACGTGGCCTGACATCGTAAAATGAGCATCGGGACCGAGCTCTGCATTTCCTGTCAATATTCATGATTTCCATGTCACGAGGCTCTCGTTTTTGAGATGAGAGACAGGACCGCTCCGGTTCTCTCGCGAGCGTAATACGGGCTCTGCCGAAATGGATGGTTTTTTGTTAAGGTGGGACATTAAAAGCCAGTATTATGGATGAAGTGCGTCTGCTGAAATGAATAGGCTCACTTAGAGGAAGAACGTGCTTTATAACATCGGTGTGGCACTCCGGAGGGCTGTAAAACACACCATTAAAGCCACACTGACCACAAAGGCCATTCTGCTGCATTACTAAACAAATTAATCTCCTTTAAAACATGTGGGACGAGAAGCCATTAGCTGTTGACAATGCACGGGAGCAAATTGTTAATTTAATCTTTCTCATGCAAACGCTATGTAATTAATTCAAAAGTGTGTATGTGTGTGAGTGTATGGGGGGGGGGGCATCATGTATTTGCATGTATGAAAATACAGGGTGAACCTCGTGCAAAGAAAAATATTGGATTGAGATTATTAACAGTTCAACCATGAGTTCTTCATAAAGTCTCATGGAGTTTTTCTCTAGTGCCTCTGGACAAAATGTCTCTGGGGAGGAGACGGGCTTAATCCAGCTCCTCCTACCTGGGCAACACTTGGCACACAATTAGAGTCACAGGCCAATTAGGTCTATAGGAAGAGAGTTGGATCAGATCCATGGAGACCTTTGATTCTGTGGCAAGGATTTTTAAATGATTACTATTTTTACGAGCTATTTTGGGTTAAACTATAAGTCCAGAGTCCTATAAGCCTGCTTTGTGATACTATAGAGTACTGAGCAAATGCTTTGACCCAGCACCCATTTCTTAATATTTCTCCTCAAAAGGTTCTTGAGTAACATAGTCTTGAGAAATATTTCTCCAGGATTCCTGGAGGACTTTTTTCTTATCTTTAGTCCAGTCGCTGTACCTGAGGAACGCTGCTGCTCAATACTTTTGCACACTACTGTAGATTGAAATGTATTTTTTGAATTGGTATGACTGAAAGGTGAGTATAAAATATTGTGCAGAATCCATGATAAGCTATCATGGTCATTAGCCAGCTTCCTTATTTGCTAGAGCTGCAGAGTGTGACGGAGCCCAACGCTGAGCTGCACATTCAACTCCAAGGACTGAGTTGGGAAAAATTGTGTGGGTTAGGGTGTGATTTCATTTTTGACTTCGCTTCCATTGGAGTATCGCACATCTGCGAGGCGGTAAGTAAATAGTCGAACCCTAATTGTGATGTTGGCGTGATTAGGAATATGCAACATGCACACACACACACACACACACACACACACACACACACACACACACACACACACACACACACACACACACACACACACACACACAGGTTTTTCACCCCTCAAGAGGTTTTCTCATGTCAGTGATGTTTCACTTGAATGCAAAAGCAAGTGGTGGAAAGCATTTAACGCCTTAGCACTAAAACAAAGGAAAAAAAAAACATAAATAAATGATCATACTGAGACCTAAAACAAACCCTTTGCTCTTTTATTTGTGTTCTGCTGCAGAGATTTCATCTCGTTTGGTTTGTTTGATAGATTATTTACTAGTGTTAAGTGATATAAAATAAAACTACGGAATCCAAGAAGTTAATCAGGGTCCTTAGTGTGGGACAAAAAACAAACAAGTGACTTTAACCAAGGACAATATGCCCTATAATCAGAAAATGGTGGAAATAGATGAGTGTTAAAATGGGAATTACAAAGAAGTGGCTTGGATTTAAAGAAGCAGTACATGTGTAGTAAGACTCTGCGAAATGACTGATACAGCAGTGCATGAACTAACCGCCGAATACAAACACTTGACAACACAGAGCAAAAACTTGCGAAAGAACATGGACAGACTCTTAAATCTTCCTGTGCACTTGGGCAATAACTGCTCTCCAGCGAGTTTAATCAGCTGCCAGGTCTGGTGCTTCTTCCCAAGGATCACGTGTGATTTGTAGGTCGTCTTCCAATGTGGACCGCCATGTTTCCCTTAGTCATCCCTCATTTTGCTTCCTTCATTGAGGCATCCAAATCATTGCTACTTTTGGGCAATGTGTCCAACTAGTTTCATCCTTCGCCTACCGGAGATGTCTTGTAGCCTGCGAGACCCAATTTGCTGGAGGACCTTTTTGCTGTTGATCCAGTTGAAGTACTTAATGTACAGTAGATTCGCTGACATGTATCGCAGTTAGTAGGATGATACTGTTGAAGACACTGAGCTTGTTTGCAATGCTGATCAATCTGGATGCCCAAATCTGGGGCATTCATTGGAATATCATGATTAAGTTGCCAATCTTTCTCGGTGCCAGAAAATTTGTGAATCTCCTTGATGGTCTGGGTCCCAACCTTGACACACATCTCTTTCAATCTCTTACCGCTGATTGTCATCCTTTCTTTAGTTGCCTCAGCTTCCAAATTGGTGGTCAACTCTTTGAAACTGGGTTGGGTTCGAGCCAAAGTGAAGGTCAGTCAGCTACATAGCTCTGGTCAGTCCATGGAAGAGCCCACTGTGGACTGGTCACACAGTTCCTCATGATGAAGTTCACGGAGAGCAGAAACAGGATTTGGGAAGGATACCCTAAGTTTGAGACAAGAGTGTAAGGCAAAAAAAAAAAAATTGGTGGTGTCTGTTAAGGTCATGATACAGAAGCTGGAGGGTAGGTACTGTACTCTGGAAGATGTTGACAAAATGCTGCCGCAGGATGCTGTAGGTTCTTGCAATGCTCGAAGGTGAGTCGTGATGGATGAAGTTAAATGGTTTCTTGAAATCTATAAAATTGATTAGAACAGGAAAATAGACACGACTGAATAAATAAAAAAAGAAAGAAAGACAGAAAGAAAGAAAAATGGCAGCGCTAGACACCCTGGGAAGCAAAATGTGTGCTAAGACGATGTGACAACTGGTCTAAATGAAAACAATATTAGCTTTTAGTATTAGCATTTTCATCCTGAGTGTTTCCGCGTTCTGAAATATTCAAGCTTTATTACTGCGCCGAATGAAGGCAGAGGCAGACTTGATCCGTCTCAGCTTAAGAAAGGACAATTTAGTTCAATTTAGATCTTTTTCCTTCTTCACTGGATTGGACGATAATCAAAGATGATATTTCAGTAACAACAAATATACCAGCGTTGGCACCATTTATTCATCGTCTGATTAGATCAGATCAGATCAGATCTATATTTTCAAGAGAGACGGAATCCAATCCTGGCTTTGAAGTTCAGCAGTTAAATGATTAAGGTCCAGCAAGAACCGTAGCAGCCGAGCCAAGCAACTCTTCTGCTTATTTGCATTTAAAGTTTTGCATGTGTTAAATCATGCGTAAAGGTAATAAACGCCGAGGTGTTTAAACATAAACAGGCTCTACCGAGGGCGAGCAAAGTGACATGTCTTGCATGTTTTACAAGTTTGCCTTAATGAATATGCAGTTTAAGGCATTTCTATCTGTGCTCGATTAACTGGCGTTTTTTTTCCCTCCCCGGGTGATAGAGCGTATAAAATGAACAAGCCCTGGATTATTTTTATTAATTCGACAACACAAAATAGGAATGATTTTACACATGTTGTAATTTTGACCTCACTTTTGTATCTTGTGGTTCGTGTGTAAGTTGTGCGCATGAGTGAGTGTCGGAGCACTAACAGAATATAAATAAAATCAATTCATTCATTTAAAAAAATACAATACGGGGTCTGTCCGGAAAGCATCCAGCCATGTAATATGAAAAATTGAGACATTTATTTAAGGAGATTGTACATATGGCAATGACATATGCATCCGTTCGCTTCACACACTTCCCCCAGCATCTCTTCTACTGTGCAAAAACATTCCGCAAAATCCTGTGCTGGAATCGCCATCAGCTGCCTTGTGACATTTACCTGAATCTCATAGACGGTCTAAAATCTCTTCTCTTTAAAAGGTGATTTTAGTTTTGCAAAAAAGCCTTAAGTCACAGGGCGCCAAATCAGGGTGATTGGCTGCATCCTCCCGAGAAAAGCCTTCCGCATCATCTGAATAGTTTCCGAGGAGAAATGTTCAAGCGTAACACGAAATTTGATGCAGATTCGTTTCTCCACTCGCTCAGTCATTTTGAATGCTATGGCCACCCGGCACACGCTCTCGCTCAATGGCATCTAGCGCCCACTGACATTGTTCAACGGAGGCGCATCCCAGTCCAGTCCTTGGCTGCCAGGTTACGCCGATGTTGCGCAGACTGTTCGCTTTATATTAACAATCCCTGGACATTTTCCAGACAGACAATAGACTGGATCATACAGTATGTTTGCTGTTTTGTACCCTTATGAATGGACCTATATTCATTTATTTGGTTCCATACCCAACCCTCTGGCTTTCTCATCAGAGCTCTGGAACCGGCACAGGCTGAGTGAGTTTGTATGGGCTTAGAGTTAAGTGCCCTGCCAGCAGCGGCAGCAACCCAGTGGTGACGGGACTCGAACCACAGCCTTTCTGATCTGAACTTCAACCGCCTGAGCCACCAGGACTGATGAGATTAATGTTTTTTTTTTTTTGTGTGTGTATAACACTCAAGATTACATCAACCTCACAAACCAAACACCTTTACTAATATTTTTTTGCATCTTGCATCGCTGTCCTTGGTGTATTTCAAGTTTCTTCTTCCAGGAGTCTTGTTGAGCTCAAAGCCTATCACAATACCCAGCACGTACCACAAAAAAAAAAAAAAAACCTTCAATTATACCTTGTTTTGAACATGACGGCTTTTACGCAATTATTCCTTGTTCTCCACCTAAAACAGAGCCATTAACATCACAGTGTAATTGATCGAATTGATGCAAATTGTCCTCTTTATTTTGGATTGTAGAAAATCAGAGTCTGTGTTCAAGAACAAAAGATATAACAAAGAAAAGTAAAGAAAAGAAAAGAAAAGAAAAGATTGCATTGATTACAGAGTTTGCTCTGTTACGTCTGAATCCAAATTTTATTCTCCAGGAAAAAAAAAAAAAAAAAACAACAACAAAAAAAAAAAAAGATTTTGAAAAAGATTAAGCAAGTAAGGAAAAGATCTTCTCTGATCTAATATGCGTCCCAAGCCAAGCAATTGCAGTTTTTGACTCTCAGGATCTCAGAAGGATCTCATGTGCTGCATTTTTGATTAATGCCATTTCTCCTAAGAAATTTTTAGCAATAAAAATTTTACGCATCTTAAGCAATAAAATGTTCCTCTCGGGACAGGGAGAGGGATGAGTATCAATTCAGGCGGCATTAGACAAGAAGTAGGGCACATAAATCAAGTCGGGCTTGATTGCGGGCTTCATCTGGAGCTCTGGTCCGGCACTGTGTAGCTGGGGTTAGGTTTATTTCGACATAATTATGCAGCTGGTGACTCTCCTCTCCTGGGCACGGCTTTTGAAGGATGTGTGTTTGCG
Source organism: Clarias macrocephalus (assembly GCA_011419295.1). Lineage (NCBI taxonomy): Eukaryota > Metazoa > Chordata > Actinopteri > Siluriformes > Clariidae > Clarias > Clarias macrocephalus. The sequence continues at coordinate 12,837 of JAAGKR010003386.1, read as the reverse complement.
TCGTGTGTGCAAGGCTGGCCTCGGGCTCTCTCTCTCTCTCTCTCTCTCTCTCTCTCTCTCTACCACACACACACACAAACACACACACAGCGCAAAAGGTGGAAGAGGAGGAGGAGGCGAGCGTGGGTGTGAATGTGTATCATTTTTCATTTCTGTGTGTGCACTTTCTGACTTGCCGTATTTGAACCAACTCACCTTTCTCTCTCGAAACTCCCATCTTCCTCCTGTCTCTCGGTGTTAAATCTGACGAGCTGAGCTTCATGGATGTTTGTGAAGAGATATATGTGTGTGTGTGCTTGTGTGTGTCTATATGTGTGGGCGGAGGTTAGCAGTAACTGCAGCCACATGGCTTGTAATTAGCTGCTTTCTCGGGTGGCCTCTTGGATTGCCGTCCAAACACTGGTCCAACTCCGGCGTTTAAATGATCTGTGTGCTAATTATGCAGTTGACACAACATTTAGCGTGGAGGTGGAGGCTTTGTAGCATGTGTGCTAGGTCCACAAACACTGCTCAGTCAGGAAAAATGTACTGCAGCTCGTAGGCATGGCAAGCAGCGTAATTGGCGGCTGAAATGTCACAGAGGTTTATGGTAAGCCGTGGGGATGCAAGTGAATATATTTACTGAATGAACGGATAACGTACACCAGTACAGATACAGATATGACTAGGATGAGCACGATCAGGCTGTGCTGATTCTAAAATCGAGGCAGACTGAGTTTTAAAAGCTTTACACTGCGGACCATTAAGCGGCTCTGGACGCTGCTTCAGCGCCAGATTCGATCCAATCCGGTCCTCGGAGCCGCGCAGTATTTTTCCCAACATGCACCTGCATTCTTACTTTCACAGTCACCTGATTGCTGATTGCACACGACTCGACTCAATCATCACCACACATTTTAAAATCACAAACAAAACACTCACTCGGTGTGAAGTAATGCTCAGCCTATCACTGCCTGACTTTCCGAGCCTTTGTTTATCGTTCATGCTGTTCTGGTTTCTGTTTGTTGCTGGTTTTTCACGAGTTTGGATTTGTGTATTTTGTGTTGTTTGCTGATCGCCCGAGCCCCTGACTGTTTCTGGCAACGCTCTTGCCTAATGTTTTGCTGAACTTTGTGTGACCCTCTCCACCACCTGACTTCTACAGTGTGTCTGCGTCCAAGGTGAGACAACTGACCCTGAAGGAGACGGATGCATTGAAGGGTAAAAAATCAGCATTAATATAACAAATTAATTAAAATGTTTTAAATTTACCGGTAAATTTATCTCACATTATCTTCATTAATGGTTATCAATACCTAATGAAAATCTAAAGGAACCTCAAATCAGAAGTGCTGCATGTGTGAACTTTCTAATCTCTGTTTTTTTTTTTTTTTTTTTTTGTCAACTTACTCAGTCAGACTAGACAGAAAGTTTTTCAGACAGTTTCAAAAGGCATCTGGTTGAGAGAGTTTTTTGAACTTGAGTGATGTTGCTCAGGCTGAGGAAGTTCAAGAGTTGACTCCCATTATGTTCTGCACTTTGATATTTGCTGGCATTGCCTTACAGCCCTATTTAGCATCCTATAGAGATATTTAGTCCTTGTTCAGACTGCAGACAAATCTGATTAGTTTCACGAATCTGATCGTTAGAAGTCCCTGTCCACACCGTTACTTGAAAGGGATCAGATTGAATTTGACGCGTTGATGTAACGATGTTGGATGGTACAGTGGACTCTGGGTTCACGAATACCCCCGAGGACAAACAAATCGGTTCAAGAGCAAAGAATTTGCCTAAAGTTTGTTTCTGTTCACAAACTCCTCCTCATAAGACGACTCAGAAACTGTCATCCCAAGTTGCCGCTATCAGCTGAACAAAGCCATGAGTGCATCGTCCAGCGATCAGTTTTGCTCAGCCTGGGGTTGCAGATCGCACACATGATACACAGAATTCTGTGCAAAGTACAGAGTGCTACACCTTAGGAACGATAATGCAGGGTCTATTTTTGTGCAGCTCAGTTGGGCAGTTGGGCGGCGCAGAAGAAACAAAACTTTCTGGATAGATTTTTAGTAAAATGTATAAACCATGTATAAACCAGAAGCAAAGAAACAAAAAAGGAGAGAAAACCTCTGAAGAGGAATTGTCCAGAGTTATTACGCAAGGAGCTTCTCCTTCCAAACACTAACCTGCTCCCCACCAAACACTAACCTGCTCCCCACCAAACACTAACCTGCTCCCCACCCATCTTCCTCCCCTTCATTTCTTCACGTCAGCGAGTATCGCCAAGATAGGTGCATTAAAAATACATGTACAAATGAGGTGTTTGTTCTCTCCTGTACAGTTTATATTTATATTTAGTACTGCAGTATTTTTTGTAGAATTTATCCTTATTTATACTTTTATATTTTGTAATAGAAACAAAATGAATCAAAGTTAAATATAGTTCATAGTAATGGATTCATCCTTTTTACCTACGGGAAAAAAAAACTGAATCGGTGTACAAATAGATCATATATATTACTTCTCACTTTGCCTTTACTGATAAATTCACAGACATTTTGCTTCATCCTCTGTCCAGTGTGGCAGAATTTCCATAGAAAATTCAAGTGCATGCTTAGTGGTAAAAGAAGAAAAACACCCACCACAACATTCTAAAGCACAGCAGCTTTTTTCTATTTCTCTCATCATGTCTCTGCTCATTTTTTAAACCATGGATCCACGTCCCATTTCAGGTGATCATGTAGACTTGAACTTCCACATTGGGTTACGCGTGACGTATTCGACAGTTTGAAATCTAATTCAAGCAGGTATTGTAACCAGACTGAGAGAGATCTTTAGGAATCCAATTTGAATCTGACTTCAAACCAGCTCTAGATGTGGTTCAGATCAGATTTGTAAAGATTTGCATTTTTACACTGTTTAGACTATATGAATGCAATCTGATTCCAAACTGATTCCAGTCAGCCAAAAATCTGAATTGGCCCTGCAGTCTGAACAAGGCCTTAGAGAATCCTGTGCTGCCAAGACACAAGATCAGATATGTGACAGTGGAAGGTTGAAATCCTTTGGATAGCATCATTCCTGCAGATTCCAGATAACTAGAGATGTTAGTAGGTCAAAGTTGAATCCTCTACACTTTGGGGGAAAATTTACTAACTAGGGATTTTTTAGGTAAAGCTTTTCAATTGCACTTTTAGTCCGAGGAACATAATAGTAGAGAAGCATATAATTGGACCTTCAGGAAAACACTTTGACGCCACTGTGAAAAAATTCTCGTACTGATCCCCCCCCCACCCCAATTTATAAGCAGCACAAGAACATCAGCAAAAACAAAAACTGCACACAAGGAGAGTAAGATTTTTTTATTTTTATAACTCATGGTTATTTTTTGTTGTTGCTGCTTGTCTAGACGGTGGTGTCCAATTTTACACACAAGAAGGCGAGTGTGGCTTCAGATTTTTATTCCAGCTACAAACAGGTGTGGCTCTCTTCTCATTTTTTTTCTGGAATGAAAAACTACTGAAACGTAGCATTTTATTTAAGAATAGTATTCACAGGGCTACATGACACCTGTACTAACTCAAACACAAAACCCACACAAGCCGTTACCAAAGAAAAACTGAATTTATTTGCAGTCTTTCAGCTAAGACCAGAGTCTTAAGGATAAAGTCTCCAAGATAAATCCACATGAGTCCTTATACTTCATGCAGTAATTTCTACACAAACATGACTTGGACATGCATCTGGTCGTTACAATAAAACACAATCATAAAATCACCCCAACTCACAGACAGAGACTGGAGTAGAGTTCGAGCCACATGATAAAGAAGGATGCAAAAGACAATGCAGCAAGGCATGAGTATTCAGAGAAAACAGAAATGGGTGTGGCTGATCGCAGCCAGGTGGTGATTTGCGTGAGTACACCGAGAAAGCACGGTGAGAGCCTGAAATTCCTCAGTTACAGTAAATCGAGAACAAAAAAAAATAAAAAATAGGTGAACAAAATTGAGATGCATAACAGACACCCACATAAGCCTTTCATGACCTCAGATATGATTTATTTTTATTCAATTGGACATACAACCACTACAGTCTTCAGCCATTTTTATCCATTGACATTAACACCTGATCTGAAGCTGACTTCGGAGGTTGTCATGACAACAAATTGAGAACCTGAAGTTACACTTCATGGCCAGAAGTTTGTGTTATTTCAAAGACAGTCTTACGTAATACGTTACATTCATGTGAGGCAAATGGTGTCATTACTGTACAAGCCTTTAATATTACTGGCTCTAGGTTTTAGTTTGGTCTCTCTCATGCTCCCTCTCTCTCTCTCTCTCTCGCTCTCTAGTTTTGCTCTTTTGCAGCGGAAATGTGTGGAATGATGTGTGGAATATTATCCACAGACTCCAAAAACCATCATTGCTACCATAATAGTGGGAAAAAAAAGAGAAAGGCGCTATTCAGAGCCAGGGTTGTGAGCCACTGGGCTAGAAATGAACATCAGCACCATGGACAGCAGCCTAGAATTCAGGAATTGGGCTTTCTGTCTGTGTACGTGTGCGTGCGTGTGTGCATGTGTGTGAAGATTATGAATTTATGCCTCTGAATGAAAACATTATTCTTATCCATTCTTTTTTTCATTATACATAAAGAAGATATGCCATTAAGGGTAATGGAAGTTGTAATAGAGTTTGTTTCCAGCTGCTTTATGACTGTGACTATGTTGCAATAATGTTTCTACTGTAGCCAATGCAACTTTCCTTCATCCCTTGCCTTTGGACAGATCCACTACTTGGTGAGTTCCATTACAGTATAAACTTGAGTGAGATCTGTTTACCACTCTGCCTCTGGTCGTCACCTTCGGTTGCAACCTTAAAGGTTCTATTTGGTATTTAAACATGTTCTGAAGCTAATAATCCTCATTTACCTCCTAAATCTCTAAAGAAATGGTTAATGCAATTTTTTGTGACCTTTGTTTTAATTAGCTAATTAATCTACATAATTAGCATGCTAGCCAGTAACAAGTTTATATGATTAAAGAAAACAAACTCTCAAGAATATCACTGTAACATCATCCCTGCTCCTAATCATTTTAAAACCCAACGCACCACTAATTGACATAATTGAAATGTTTCCTATGACGACTGAGGTTTCTCGCTTCCCGATATGGTTCTACATAAAATCTTTAAAAGAATCCCTGAGAGGCATCAGTGCTGCGTACTAGACAGAAGCTTTCATTGTTGGTTCTATTCTTAAAGAGATTCTTTACGAAAGCCTTAAAGTTCCCCACAGATAGAATAAGGAAAAACCCTCCAGGTTTTGAGACGGTACCTTTCTTTGTAAGATTGTAGATGTTAAGTACTTCTGACTTTTGAAAGAGAAAGTCAATAATATTTGATCACTGCTAGTCAACAAGGGTTCATCAGTAGTGGGGTTGAAGCACTAGAAAAAGTTCCATTTTGTTTTCTTAAAATGTTCTATTTGGAGAATATTTCAGGAATGTTATTTCGGTTCTAAATAAAACATCAGATTGAACCTTTGGGGTTTGGTGTTTGGTGTGAGGAACAGGAATAAAGGTGTGAAAAAAGTCTAAAAAAGTTTTTTTTTAAATAAAACTTATACATAAACCTTAAAATAAGATGCCTTCAGCGAGACAGACCAACTAAAGAATGCTTTAGAGTGATAGATGGTACCTTTCTTTTTAAGATTGTGGGTGAATTCACCTATAGAGCAGAAGGCAACACACAAACCGTGGTATGAAAACTGAAGCAAGGCTCCATCTGGCTTCTTAAATAGGTTCTTATTGAAGTTTTTTTTTTTTCTGAAAGGTCATTGGATTCTATGTGGAATTTTTAAAGACTCAATCAGAAGAACAAAACGAAGAACGCTTTAGGGTGCTACTGCAATCTTGTAGTTATCCTTCCCATCTAACTCGTGAAGGAAAGCTTTACAACCCCTACAAGGGCACGAAAACACAAGACAAGTTCCTTCCAAAAAAGTATTTGCGAGTTTGACCTTTCTTTCTAAAGTGCTACTGACAAGAGATGATGTCCGCATTCTGGAGTTTGACTGTTACTTTTGCTACACTTTCTCTCGCACGTTCGTTTCTTTTTCCTTCACCAGCTGGATGAGACCGAGTCGTGAGGGGGGAACATTCAACGTCCTGGTGTTAATATGCTGTCGTGACATGTTTTGGCTTCATATGTGAATAATGAGCTAGTTACATTCCCTCCATTGTGTATGAGCATAATCCTCAGTGAATAGTGCAGAAATGATTTGTGCTGTCATTTCGAATTGCACAGTAACACGCAGCTGAAACCAATTCGTGCCGCCTCCGCCTTGCCACGGGCCCCTGAGATCTGCAGTACTGGAGATCACGGACGCGCTGACAGGCCACTCTGCTCTTCTCTGCTCTGTCTTTATGTCTTTCAGCTCCGATGCCAATTCAGGAAGAGCTGTTTCTTTTAGCATGGGGGAGGGGGAGATTTTATTACAGCGTTTAGCTGTCCACAGAGATCGGTTCTATCGCCAAAGTCCCATGGCAAAAACAAAACCGGAGCCGCAGCCTGGCAGTTTTCTGGTTTTTCTCACCACAGCCTGGTGAATTAAATCAATCCCTCAAAGCAAATGTTTATTTTTCTCTCTCCCGCTCTATAGCTCTTTTTCTTTGTTCCATTCCAGATCAAGCACCTAAAAGGCCTAATTACAGCAGTGCGTGAGCCTGCAGGCTGAAACGCGGACAGCTGCTCGGTGCTCTCTGCTTTAACTCTGTGCCTCTGACACGGCCGTCCACAGAGCGTGAGGTTTGCGCTTGCAGCATTAAAAAAAAAAAAAAAAAAAAAAAAAACGCCCCCGCTGACTCTCTGGTCTCAAGTCCAGCCTTGGCCTCTCTTTTTTTTTTCTTTTTTTTTTTCATGGGAAACCCGAGTGGCCAGTTTCATATCCCTGACAGCTCATTAGCACAGGAGCAGCAACGGCCTGACATCAGCACCCGGCCTCTACTCCACTCTACCAGCAAAAAATAGACCGTGGAACGAAGGAATGCATCTCTCTTTCTATCTATCTCTCTTTTCCCTCTCTAATTAAGATACTAAACTGCACACTGAGAAGGTCCACGCTGGATTATACCCTTTGTGTTTCCGAAAAAACCTGTAATGGAGACAGTAATAGAGTGGGTGAGAGAGGGAAAGAGAATGTACATCATGGTGAACAAATAGCATTTTTTTTCTCTCTGCTCATCTGGCTTCATTACTCAGGTCTGAATGCTACAGATAAAGTTTCCTGTAGATCATAACTTCCGGCGGAGAAGTTCGATTCGGAAAGAAGGATCAATTTATGCATGGCAAATCATCATGTCACTATTCGAGGGTTCTACGGAAGCAGTACACGGAATGCCTGCTAATCTCTTTTTAATAAACGTCTGAATTAAAAAACGTTAGATTAAATAAGTCGTGATTTCCTGGCATGCACTTAAGTACTTAAAGTGAGTGTTTGATTTCCCACCACCCAACAAAAGAGGATGTGGTAATTAATGATGCCTCAGCAGGAAGCTACAAGCATGGCAGATGGCACGGGTTACTCACAGGGAAGCAACAGCACCACGCTCATCTCTCATCCAGAGATGGAGTAATGCGATTGTGGGACTTTAAACGAATTATTCAGATTTCTTTGATCACGCCTCAACTTTAAGAATGAAAGTGCAGATGTTTCGAGTTTCTCTTCATTTGATCGAGATTAGATTTGTGTTCTACAGGGTTGTTTTGTTTTTTGTTTTTGTTTTTTATTTTGTGAAATGTTATTATCTGACCTACAGAAAGCCTCAAGTGTTTTAGCCTGGGATTGGGTATAGCAGTTTAAAAATCATATCTGATTTTTAAATATCTGTGTTTCCTCCTGCCACACCACACCAAACCACACCACCTTTCTTTTCCTGGATTTAAAATCCCGTAATTTTGCTGTAATGAGTTTCCACAAATGCCTATCATTGGCAGGCCTTTCATTTGGGAGAAGGCAGGCGGCTAGCAACACATCTGGGCTCCAATTTTTAATGAGACTTGGCTCCTACTCGGCCGTTTCTTGTCAAGCCAGTGTGGGTTTTCTGGCTCTGTCGACCACCTGATGACACTCTCTCCAGACCAGTGGAGATACGAGGTCACTGCTGCGGGCTCAGAGATAAAAGTGGCTTTGTGGGCGTGTGTCTGTGTGCGTGTCTGTGTGTGTGAGAGCACATCTGTTCAAAGACATGGACTTTGTGATGTTCAAATCAATGAAAATGTTTAATAAAAATGTATTTATATCACTGCTCATCTTAAGTAAAAGTAGGTGCAAAAATTAGTTTTGCTCAGGATTGGGGTTGAGTTTAGTATTGTGATTTAGATTAGGATTGGACTTGATAAGGAGTTATGTTAGGTTTAGTTTTAGGCTTAGTTTAGACACACACACATGGTGCCTGCATGCACAAATGGAAACACTTATCTGTCTAGATTTATTTTTACTTTTTTTAAAGGTAAAGTGCAGATTAATTTGTTTTTTTGTTTTTTTACTTTATATATTGTATTAATTAATTAATTAATTATTAGTTTTTTTTTTTTTGGGCTGTGGAACGAATAATTTGAGTTTTCATTATTTCTTATAGGAAAATTATATTTGGTTTACGAGTGATTTGGAGCACAAGCCTGCTTCCGGAACGAATTATGCTCGTAATCCAAGGTTCCACTGTATAAAATGCAGGGAGTCATGAAATGTGTATCACAGTGTATGTTTTAGATAGCTTATGGTTCAGGATGGATTTAAGGTGAGATTTGCAATAAACTTTTGTTAGGGCGTGGCTTAAAGCTGAAGCTTGTTTAAAGTTGTAGTTATGTTTAGGCCTTGTATTGGATTTTATATTTATGATTGCAATTGATTAACATTGGTATTAGAGTTAACATTGTGGTTGGTTAAGGTTAGAGTTAGGGTCAGGATTGGGCTTCAAGGTTTAGAGTTACAGTACTGTAGGTGTTTTTAAGGGTTGGGTTTAGTTAAGGTTTAGAATTGGATTTGGTGTCTAAATTGTGGTTGTTTGGAGTGTGTAAAGAGTTCTAGCACCTTGTAGATGACTAAGTGCCGCTTTGCACAGGTAATGAGTAATGGAATTCATTTTGAGTGTAACCCACGGTGCAGTGGCGCTGTGCTTTCTGGCAGTGTGTTGTGAGTTATGAGCTCTTTTTGAATCCGTTATTATTATTGTAATGTATCTTTTTCTATGGAATGCTCTGGAAACTTTTTTCTTTTCTTTTTTTTTTGGAGTGGACAAAACCTCTAATTGAAGCAAATCCATTGAATGTTAGAACAAATAGCCTGTAGCTATGCAGTTATAATTCGGTGCAGTTAGAGGACAAAATACATAAAAAAATCCTTAACTACCGTAACAACAATGCTGAAGGTTAAGTACGTATATACTGTAGCTCCAGCACCGTCTGAGAATCCTACCAGCCGAGTCTGAATGTGTGTGTGTGTGTGTGTGTGTGTGTGTGTGTGTGTGTGTGTGTGTGTGTGTGTGTGTGTGTGTGTGTGTGTGTGTGTGTGTGTGTGAGCGAGGAAATGGCTCTCCAATCATACAGCAGTGTTTCCTACAGAGTAATCTGATCCCGAGTGCGCGATTCGTTCTGAACCGCCTCTGAACCGTCCGTGGTCGTTCTGTTCACGGCTAACGCTTAGCTACAAAGCTAACTAGCTTCTAACACAAGACTGAACTGAAACTGACATTCCTTTGAAATATTTCACAGCTTGTACAGAAAAAAACAAAAAAACATCCATTTTCTGCAAATACCTTGTAGCACTAATGCTAATACAGATAAATCTCCTTTTGGTACAAACTCTGCCCCCTACTGGACTGGAGTGTGGAGCAGGCGATTGGCAGGACATAAAGTCGTGGCTTCGTACGAGCCGTGCCATTTAAACCATCAGCGTAAGTTATGCAGCATTTCAGTGTTTGTGAAATACTTTTATTAGCACTTCAGAACTTGTCAGCTGCATGAATCAAGAGCAGACTTGCAATGTGCAAAAATACAATCAAACCAAATCATCAGTTTATCACTGATTCACAGCTGTAACAGATCCATGAGAATATAATAATTATATTTTAATTTCAGTTATTACACTGTCTGCTAGATACGCATCACTCACTGATAACCTGTGGCACAGAAAATGAATGAAAACATTCTGTTAATTACAACAAGCACAGACAAATCACTAGAGCGTCTTCCTCAACCTCAATTATTCTCATACACTGTGTCAGTTACTGTCATTATAATTACTTTGATTATATTATATACATAATTGTTTATTTTATTCCACATTTAAACCTGGAATTTATGTTTTTTTTTTAAACAACACTGTACAATTTATTGATTCTACTTTTCCTGTCTTCAGTTTTGCATTTAATATTAAATTTCTCGCAGACATAATTTTCAAGCATCCTCTGTGACCTCATTATGAACTTACTCGATGTTCAGTTCTCTCTGGGAGACTAAAGCCTGCTTAATCTATCTCACACACACACACACACACACACACACACACACACACACACACACACACACACACACACACACACAGCATTAAAGAGTGCATTAATGACGGGGAACAAATACATACGAAAATCGCACACCTTGTCCCATTTTTCAAACTTAGACGCGTCACTAAAATCATAAACATTGTGTGTTGAAATGAAACTTTATCTATAAAATAAGTCTTTGTTATAAATGATGAAATGACATCAAAGAAACGTCAACATTGCACAAGCCTAGCTTTAATGCAGTCATGCTAATTAGTGCCGTGCAGCCGCGGAACCGGTCAGAGCTAGCAGATAAAGCGAGTGTTTCCGCGCAGTGCACACTGCTGCCTTGTTGTGAGATGCTTTTCTGTGCAGCGCGGCTGTACGAAGCGCTTATACAGGTCGTCTGTCTGCGCGACCCGGCCTGACCTTTCTCCTCCCTCATGGTGTACGCGCGCTACTGAGTGTGTGTGTGTGTGTGTGTGTGTGTGTGTGTGTGTGTGTGTGTGTGTGAACTTGAGAGTGCTGTCTGATGGTGCTGGAGGATGAAAATATAATCAACACTTCCCCCCTCTGATAATCACTAAGTGCTGAGAGATTGCTCAGGCTGGGCTGAGATGATGGTGATGTTACATAACCACAGGCTGCTGCTCGTATAGTGTGTGTGTGTGTGTGTGTGTGTGTGTGTGTGTGTGTGTGTTGTCCTACATATAGCTTCCTGTAGGGGCTGAACACACATAAGTGATGTGCAGACCTGTGTGGGAGTGCTTCTACCTGCGTGTGTGTGTGTGTGTGTGTGTGTGTGTGTGTGTGTGTGTGTGTGTGTGTGTGTGTGTGTGTTTACAGAGGTAGCGTGTTCATGTACGAGATGTGGATGTCAGTCAACAGAGAAACAAAATCTATGCTTGTGTGACGCATCCTACAGAGCATAACGAACAACAATAATAGTAATAAATATAATAATACTAATAACAATAATAATAACAACAATAATAATAAATCGCATGAAAAAGAGCCGGGCTGAGAAATATTCATGCATCCTATCTCCTGTCCGTGAGTTCAGCGTGTGAGCTCCATCGCACCAGAAGCAACGATAACAAACAGAGCGTTTTTCTTATTTTTCTCCCGTCTGTCTGCGTGTGCACGTGAATGTGAGCGTCTCAATCAGTCTGCTCTCCGTCTGCACCGTCACATCTATTCATTCTGCATAAACACTGTTAGCAGCTGGCAAGCTTCATCTTCAGCAAACACAACGGCAGCATAAAAACACACAGAGACAGAAAGAGAGAGAGAGAGAGAGACAGGCAGGGAGAGAGAAAGACTCACAGATTGAAGAAGTGATAGAAATGCTGCTGCTTCGAGAGCTTCTCCAAGCTGCATCTCGCATGCGTCTCTGTGGTGTGAGGCTCTAACTGAGCATGCCCAGAAGGCTACACGCAGGTTTATACAGAGCCACATGATGGAGGTTCCCGGCAGGACCTCATTCTCCATCGCACAGGTTCCTGCTCTCTCTCTCTCTCTCTCACACACACACACACACACACACACACACACACACACACACAGCAACCCGCACCACACCTCACACTGAAAGCCTTTTATATCAGCGCAAAATGTCTACAGAGTTCTGACTGATTATGCTGGAAAGAGTGTGTGCGCGCATGTGTGTGTGTGTGTGTGATTTCCTCCCCTCTGTATACCATCCTGTGGTAATGGACCGAGTCACAGTGTTTGTGAAACTAACTAGGTCAATGGTTTGAGTAGGACAGAGGAACAGAACAGGGACTCAATATCACCTGTTTTTTGTTTGTTTGTTTTTTTCAAATGAGGAATGTTTATAAACTTTGAAAGAAACTCAAAGATTGAAAGCAGTTTGTTTGATGTGAAAATGTTTTCATGATAATTAGTTAGTTCCACCTGAGTTAATCCGACTGGACGAGAGACAGTCCACCAGTCTAGTGAGTGTCTCTGACAAAAAAAAAAAAAAAAGTAATTTGAGTGCTGATAACAGACAGTAACAGCACTGTGACGCGTAACTATATGTATGACTGGGCGTGTCCCAGGTGTTGTCCAGTGGTTAATGACACTGACTGTGTGTATGACTGGGCGTGTCCCAGGTGTTGTCCAGTTGTTAATGACACTGTGTGTGTGACTGGGCGTGTCCCAGGTGTGGTCCAGTGGTTAATGACACTAACTGTGTGTATGACTGGGCGTGTCCCAGGTGTTGTCCAGTGGTTAATGACACTGACTGTGTGTGTGACTGGGCGTGTCCCAGGTGTTGTCCAGTGGTTAATGACACTGTGTGTGTGACTGGGCGTGTC
>JAAGKR010003385.1:0-75523 GCA_011419295.1 Clarias macrocephalus | reverse complement strand
AGAGAGAGAGAGAGAGACAGAGAGAGAGAGAGAGAGAGGGAGAGAGAGAGAGGGAGAGAGAGAGAGACAGAGAGAGAGAGGGAGAGAGAGAGAGACAGAGAGAGAGACAGAGAGAGAGAGGGAGAGAGAGAGAGACAGAGAGAGAGAGAGAGAGAGACAGAGAGAGAGAGAGAGAGAGAGAGAGAGACAGAGAGACAGAGAGAGAGAGAGAGAGAGACAGAGAGAGAGAGAGAGACAGAGAGAGAGAGAGAGGGAGAGAGAGAGAGAGAGGGAGAGAGAGAGAGCTGCCAGAGGCTCTAAACAGGAGCTAATGGGATTTAGGGAGCAGGTGATTGCATTGGGAGGAAGACAAAGGAGAAGAAGAAGCAGAAAAAGAAGAAGAAACTCTTTCATTTTCCTGCTACAAACCAAAAGCCTGAAAGCATGCAAGTTCATCCCTCACTCGGAGAGAGACAAAAAAAAAGAGAAAAAGAGTGGAAGAATGTCGGGGAGAAAATACAGAATGAACAACAGTGATAAGGCAAAAGAAACAGAGGAACAGAACAGGGGAGGGAGAGAGAGAGAGAGAGAGACAGAGAGACAGAGAGGGAGTGGGAAATTGAATTCTAACCAAAACTTTATTAAAACATATTTCTCAGCACACAGCCAAAGCATTTCCATTATGATATGGTTAGTGAAGCATAGGGGAGGGGAAAGAAATGAAAAAAAAAAAGAGTAAGAGAGAGAGAGAGAGAGAGAGAGAGAGAGAGAGAAATTAAAGTAGGAAGAGTAAGAAAGAAAGTCAGATAAGGAGACAGGGAAGGAGAATCTAAAAAAAGACAGAAGGTAAAAGAAATGAGATGGGTGATAGAAAGACGGGTGTGTGACGATAAAGACGAGAGGGAGATTAACAGAACTGGGGGAAAAAAAGAAAAGGAAATAAGAAGAAAAGAGAAAGACGGATGAAAGGAAACGAGAGAAATGAGAGTGAGAGAGAGAGAGGACAAATGAGAGAAATATGTGATACAAAAATCTAGAAAGGAAATGAGCGAGAGAGAGAGAGAGAGAGAGAGAGAGAGAGAGAGAGAGAGGAATGGATAGAGAAAAAAAGAAGAAATGCATAAAGAATCAAAAATGTGGAGGAAGAGTAAGACAGGAAGAATGAGAGGAAGTGATAGGGGGACACGGAGAAGAATGAGGAGAAGGAAAAGGAGAGAGTGTCAGGATGAGCAGAGCAGCGACGGGGAGAGAGAAGTGAGAAGTGAATGAGGAATGAGAGGTGACAGAGAGACAGAGGGAGGAATAAATGAAGAAGAGGAGTGGCAAAGTAAGGGAGGAATGATGAGAAGATTGGAGAGGTGAGTAGACGAGCGAGGGATAGAAAATAAAGGACAGGAAATGGAAAAAGGAGAAGAACAGAGAGGAACGGAACGGGGGATATGGAGGAAGAGGAAGGAGGAGGAGAGGAAGATGAGGGAGAAATAAAAAATGACAGAGACAAAGGTAGAGCGCCTGAGCCACACTAGACACGCGCACACACACACACACACACACACACACACACACACGGAGGCACACATGCGGACGCACACACATGCACACACACACACACACACACAGACGTTGCGTGCAGCAGGTTTTGCAGCAGGCTTGCGTCAGACTCGTGTGTTTGTGACAGGTTTGTTCTCCATCTGATCTTCTGCTCAGGGGCACAGGAGGGCCTCTCTGTTTGATTCCATTCCTCTCTCTCTCTCTCTCTCTGTCTCTCTGTCTGTCTCTCCACCTGCTGAGAGCGAGTGCTCCACCGTGCTCTAATCAACTGGAAGTTACAGCCCAGTCGGAGCCTCGAACGGGAAGACATCTGTCTTGATCCGCGGTCATTCACGCTTTTAATCCGTTGTGCAAAGCACCGTGTGTGGTTTTTTTTTTCTTTATTCCCGAAATGAAACTAAACGCCTGCTTTACTCGCTCGTCTAAAACCCCGGGCTCCCTGCTGCTAGCGCTAAAGACAATGCTGTCTGTAGCGAGATAATGACACGAGAAAACCATCTTCCAGGAGAAGAATGACACAAGCTGTGTGTGTATGTGTGTGTGTGTATGTGTGTGTGTGTGTGTGTTTTTTTTTTTTTCCTCGTTTTTTTGTGCCATGCTGTGGTTGTTATATTCATATTCAGGAGCGGAGTGTAACAAGCTGACACCTGAGTACGTCATGTTCTCTGCCATTGAAAACAGAGCGAGAAAAGTCTCATGGAAAAAAAAAAAAAGGAGGGGATTCTTTCAATTCGAGCAGAAACGGGTTCGTCGACCTGCTTTGTCTTGAGCTGAGATACGCGGCTGGCATTTAAAGCAGACAGGTGATTCCTCTCCGGCGGGCAAATTATAGAACGGCCCAAATGCTGAGGCCTTTTTGTGCAACCAAACGCACACGCGAGCTCCAGTTTTCTCTACCGAGCCTCAGACAACAAATAAACACATTTCGTAAGGCGCTATTGCAAACTGGGATTTGGGACTGGGACTGATTGAGGTCAGTTCTATGAAGAAAGGGCGTGGCAGTGTAGCAGCAGGGAAAGGGAAGCAGGGCTAGCGATGCGAGCTGATTAGCTGCTGGTGCTGCCAGGGCCCGCGATGCTAAGACTAGCGATCGTTTTCCTCTTGGCTGTGGAACGCTGGCTCTTGGCTAAAGGGAGGTGGCACTCTGTTGGCCTTTATTATGGAGATGGCTGGCAGGTCCACCCTGCTTTGGCACGCGATCAGCTTGCTATTGGACTGTAGGGGAACAATTAAGTGGCTGGCACGCTGCTGGACGGCTATATCATCCGTGTATATTAATGAACAAGGTAGTGGCAACCGGGCAAAGCGCGGACATTCATAGCTCATAGCTCTGCTTTAAAATATGGATGTGTGTATCAGCTTGAGCTGCAGCTTGAGATGTGGGCACAGAGAAGGAGAGAGAGAGAGAGAGAGAGAGAGAGAGAGAGAGAGAGTCTGATTGTGGCGTTCCTCTGAGCCCGGTGGAAAATAAGGCAAGTGCATGTGCATGTCAGTTCTGCGCAGCCCCGATCTCTCAAGTGGCAGCCATCATTGCAGGGCACCGCAGTACTTACAGAGCGCTTGACTCGCTGTCTGCCTTTGTTCCTCTGCAGCGATGGAGGAAAAACCTCCAGGGTGTCTCCGTATCCGAGCATCACACAGGAGACCCAACTGGGGCGGAAAGAGATCGGACCGTGAGCCAGCAGTACCTAAAACCTGCCCACCCGCTCTTAAAGGCTAAGTGGGGAGAAGGCTAAATGTTTGTGCTTAATAAGTCAGAGGCAGAGAACAATGCAGACGCGCCAAGGTGATGCAACACACGTTGTACTCGATGTACAACGCTAATGAAGCGATTTGTCATGTGCTTAGCTAGTTAGCGAGCTAGAGCTAGTGACTACCGCTACATCCCGATGCCTGCTGCACTATTTCCACTGCAGATTTCTATATACTCAGTGTTAATGCACTTAACAGCACTGCTTTTAATTAGTGCACATCGAAGCATTTAATTGTCTTAATTAATAAATTATGCACCCAATTGTACTTTTTATTATTTATTCCTTTTTATCCGGTTTAACTTTTCCAAGACGTGTTCCTTGCCGTTGACCAAATTGTCAATTGTAGCTCCTCGTCTTCTATCTAACAGCATTAGCACTGCACTATTCTTGGGCGTATTTACTTCTTATATACTCCTGTGTGTCCAGCCCGGTGTTTTGTCTGAAGGCTTAGTGTTTCAGACGTGGACAATAAACACCGAATTGACTTTATGATTCCTAGCATCGTCTAATTAACTCATCCTCTCACGTCTCCTGATGCAGCGATCCACAGCTTAGGGCTACACCTGATGGAGGCATTATTCTCCTGGCCTCATTATGGAGTCGCACTCTTTCTCTATCCAGTCTCTCACTCACTCGCTCGCTCGCTTGCTCTCTCTATAAAACGCCAGCTCCAACAAACACACAGCGTCAGCCAAGGTTTTCCCCAGGTAGCCTAAAGAATGCTATATAATACTCACATTAATCTGGGAACAGCAGCTCTGTTACTTCATACCGGAGAGGATATGCAGAAATGTAACTCGAGCCATATTAAGAGCGCGATATATTGGAAAGCTGATGCCGTGCACATTGGAGGGCCGTTTAATACCTCCTCGATGTAGATAATCGTAGCACAATGTACATGTGTTACTTTATGAGCTAGTGCTCACACACCGGACCGGTGCGATGAGATGGGATTCTCTTCATCTATAGCTTGGAGATTGATGGGGATTCAGATTTTAGAATCTGTGACCACTCTAGTAATGATTCGGTACAGCTCATGCAAATGACCGACTCACATGACAAGTTTCGACTGCTTGCCAAGTATCTCAGATGTGCAAGGTCTCGCCTTGCTGTTGGACGATTGTAGGTTTGGAACCAGATGATTCCAGACCCATCCATGAGAATCCAAAGAGCATAATCTCCTTGTTTAAGCTGGCTTTCAATCAAATGTGCCTGTTTCTTTATGCAAAACAAGCTTAGCTGCCTTTCAACATTTCAGAGTTGGTGGTTTGTAAAGGTACAGTGCCTGGCAATAACCTCATCTAACTGGCAGGATTTGAGTAGTGGGGTGAGACCTGGAAGAAAATAGACCTGGAATAAAATAGGGTATATATTTATATATATATATATATATACCCTATCATTTATCCTGTGTAGGATCACGTACTGTAGGCTTGGATCCTATTCCAGGGAACTTAGAGCTCAGGGCAGCGTACGCCCAGGATGGAGCCGTACTGTACACTAAGGGGAATTTTGAAATGCTAATTAATCTACACTGCAAGCCAAAGGTAGGACAAACCCGGAGTACCCAAAGAGTCCCACCAAGCACAGGGAGAACACGTGAACTCCCCCAAGCAAACATGGAATGAAGGCTCGATCTGAACCCCTAACCCTGGCATTGCCGGGCTGCAGTATTACCCACTAAGTGACCGTGAATAATGTATGCTTGGAATTAGTTCAAGGACCAAAAGAAATAGGTATAACGAAGCCTTGTGAGTCAGTCCTGTATTTAGATGCTTCCTACATGACTACGCTAACTTTCTCTAAAATGCCAAATGAGTCTTCTCCGACCGCCTGACGTAACTTCTGGAAAAAACTGGATGTTATTTGGAGGACACTGAACACGGGGAGCATGAAAGCACTCCAAGGGTGTGCTCCTGCTATCTGCCGTGATGAGGATGTAATCAGTGTCATCGTATTGTCGGCGTAGAGCTGCCGCTGCTGACGCTAACACGCTGTAAAGCGGATAATCATTGGATTTTTATCTGCAAAGGGCCAGGAGAGGGAATGTAAGTATTCGCTGTCCCAACAGAGAAGACGGGCAGGGATGTGATTTTTGTCAGCTTGTCAGTAAGGATGGGGTGTATAATTTTGCTCTTTGTTAAAAATAATGACACGGGCGAGGAGAAGGGGGTGAATAAAAGCTAGAGCTCTCCTCTTGTTCCATGTTCACATTAATATGCGTCCAAAAATGAAATGAAAGGCCCAGACTTGCTTGATGTTGGAATGAGTACCAGGGCAGAAATTATAATTCTGCTGCCGTGCTGCTAACTCCGCATTAAGGAAAATTACAAACAAAGCAGTGGCGGAAAAAACGAAAACCTTGACACAATAAAGCTCGGAACAACAATGCCAGATTAGTGGTGGAAACCTGTCTCAAGACTCCACCACCAGTGTTTGACCAAAAATCCCTCGAAGCCCAAATGCCCCACACTGGGGGGTGGAACAGAAAAAGCCAGCTTCTTGTGGGCTATTGCCCGAGGTGACAGGAGCTCGGGAGAGGCTGGCTCGGGCCGGCACAATCAATTCTACTAACAGGCAGGGGCTCTGATGAGGCCCGGCGCCATCTGTGTGAGCAGAGCCGTGTCCCGCGTCGCCACGCCACGCTGGCACCCGGGCATACACCCAAGCTGGCAGCCTCAAGACAAACAAGCCCCCTCAGACTCGCACTCTGTTCCTCAGTCTGTCTCGCTCTCTTTTTTTTCCACTCTAACACTCCCGCAGAAATACTACCGAGATAAGGGAGGAATGAAGATTAAACATATAATGGAAACATGATGGAGCATACAGAAATTATAAATGAGAGATGATGAAATGTTGGAAGGAGCCGTTACGCCGTTTAGGGCCTCGCCGAAACGTCGCAGCAAAGGGTAAAATTACGGCCGCCGCCTGGCCCGAACCTCCTCGTTTGAGATTTATGCAAATGCTGTGTAAAGTCCATTTTATCTCCGTCCCTCTCTGTGCTGTCCATATGTGGAGAGGCGCCTTTGCTGGCTTCAAAGAGAAGTCGTGTTGCGGACAGACAGTGCACGTGTAAACACGTCCATCTGGGGCTCGACTCTCCCTGCTGCACAGAGTACACAGGCCGGGGTCACGGACAGACACAAAGTAAACTCTGAGTTAAATCCGCCACGGACAAACGGGTATCTTCACAATGCGGTGAGGAGACGCAGCACAGCAGTGGGTTTGGAGGTTCAATTCAATTCAATTTGATCTGTATAGAGCCTTTAACAGTAGACGCTGTCACGAAGCAGCTTCACAGAGACGTTTTCTACAGTACGCGTGTCCTTTCCTTAAGGAAAACGGAAGGTTTTCGGTACATGTTTATGCCGTAGGTTGTTTTCTGATATCATGGACGATCTTGGCTGTAGCACCCTGTTGCTGTCTTATCATTCATTAAATGACAAGGCACTGATTATAAGAGAAAAAGATAAAATCTCGGATGCCCTGGAGATGCCTTCAGGATTCCGTTTCGAAAGCCGCTGCCTTACAGTCCGTGTGGAGGAGTAGAAGAAAAAGCGGCCATCTTGTACAAAACAACTGACGTCGTAAGTAATTTCCGCAAGAAATGACGCGGTAGCCGCTTTCCTCTTCTATCCAAAGCCTTGGCCGGGAATCGAACCCGACGGATCATCTGCATATACAGTAAGGCAGCGACGCTAACCATGTCCTACAACACGTACTACAGTGGTATCAGAAAAACAAATAAATGCCACATATGTCCACTGAACGGAATGGTTTAAACTATGAGTAGATTTATTAATCTAATTATGATAGACAAGGCTTCAAGCTGTTTAGTCTTTGAGTTAAGATTTGCGAATTTCTCGGGTAATAAGTGGCTGAAACGAATGATTAACGAGCGAGAAGTGCCTGGATACCATCTGCTACCATTGGATTACCCAGTGGAGAGCTGGCAGAGCGGGTGACGTCACGACAGGAGAACGTTCCACCGTTTATTTTAATAGGACAAAAAATGCCAATATAAAGTAAAAAAAAACAAACAAAAAAAAACGTCAGGATGTTTGGCATCACTTTGTACCACATCGCCACACGGGATCATGGCCATTCGCGATATCTTGACTTGCGCGGTGGGTAGACCTGATAAAATATCACTGGATAAACCTCCTCTATCACCACTGACGGCCGGTGGTTTGGTGGTTTCTGCTTAACGGAGCTGAAAAAGCTGAAAAGATTTCCAATCCGACAAACGTGAGATAAACTTTAAAGAAGCTTCAGATGGGATTCTCTTATTACCCTCAGAACCTTTTCAAAACAAGATTTAATCGCTGTGTTGTGTTTGCTCATGAATGCGTTTTATCATTTGATGTTTTATTTAGCCGTGCTTAACTTTTCTCTTTGTTTCTAGAAGCTAGAATGAAATCTGATTTATTTCATTATTATCGTTTTTTTTGTTGTTTTTTTTTTAATCACGGCATTCGAAACCGACGAATCTCATCATGCGCGTTATTTGTGCTGTTTCCGCCGGTATTCTGTCCGTTGCTCTTAGCGCTCAGTGAAACTCTGAAAAGAGTTTTTGAGAACAGTACTGCAACAGACGAACACACGTGGGAGCAGACAGTCTTTGTAAAACTGTAATGTTCCATAAAAACACGCGTCGTCGCACTTTCATAAATCACAACTAGCAGCTCTAATTACTGCCAAGCAGCCTCTTGTAAGAAAAAAAGTGACTCATCAGTACAGATACTTCACTCCTTCATCCTCTCCAGCGCAGAGACGGAACGACAGAGAGCGGGAAGGAGAGCGTCGGAAAGGTAATAAAGCGAAAACGAGTGTTTTAATGCATGTCACCGTGCACTTGCCGTCACTCAAACGACAGGAAACAGACGCCGGCTCGGTACACCTGGCTCGTCCAATCGAACGTGTCCAATTAAGTGCCATTACAATGCTCAACCTGTTCTGGTGGCCACGTTCACGTGTGATAATTGAAACCCTTCAAAACCGAGTCGGGGACCGAGCGTGCCGCAGAAAAGCTTTTGTTACTTTTGTCGAGAAGCTTTCAGCCCGAAAATAAAAGCTTTGAACGTTTTCCTTTAAGTCAGACATGATAAGTTTGGCTTTTTTATTTATTTATTTATTTTTTGACTTATAAGCTGTGTATATAAAGCTATGAAAAAAACACGAGGCAGAAGGAAACAAGGTCGACAACACAACACCTGGCGAAAGCTGACACTAAGAGATTGGGGTGCACTTGGGGTCAGCTGCAGAGAACGGCACAGAGGACAGGCTTGCTTGGAGGAGCTTTGTCGGTGGCCTGTGCCCCAGAGCGGGCGGTGCGTGTAAGTGAGTAAGTAATTAAGAACAGCATGGGCAGGTAACTGAGGACAACTGAGGTCTGTTTAAAATATCCATCCGTTGTAAGGAGAACTTTGGGCAGCGTGCAGGGTAGACTCTGAAAGTGGTGCCAACTCACAGTGCACAGGCACACACACTCACTCAGTGTCACACTCCAGGGAAAAAACACTAATCATAGAGATGTATCAGTGATGTACCGCTATTCGTTTGTATCGGCACACTGTTTTAAAAAAATATATCATTTTTATTTCATATACAGTATGTTTGCATTTGAGGCAAGGGAATGTTGCAGTTCCTCTCTAATCCTACAGGTGGTGTGCATTCACTCATCACTCACTCATCGTCTATACGGCTTTATCCTGTATTCAAGAGACGTAGGGCACGAGGCGGGGTACAACCTGGACAGGGTGCCAATCCATCGCAGGGCACACACACACACACACACACACTACCAACAATTTGGGGACGCCAATTAGCCTAATCTGTAGGTTTTTGGACTGTGGGAGGAAACCAGAGTACCAAGCACCAAGCACGGAGAGAAGATGCAAACTCCAAGCACATAAAGAGGGGAATCGAACCTGGACCCTGGAGGTGCAAGGCGACAGTGCTGACCACTACACCACCTGTGATGCGCACTAAACTATTCAAACGCTGATCGGCAGCACGGAAAGTTTGTTTAGAATTGTAAGAAAATCTCAACATATAAATATTAATATACAGAAAAATTTATACATATTTCAGGAAAGGTATAAATATTTTAATACAAAATGTATTGCTATACTTTATATATTGATAGTATTCTGATAGTAATATGATATTATTAATATTATATTAATGTAATATACTCACTCATCACTCATCATCCATACGCTTTATCCTGTATTCAGGGTCTCGGGGGGGTGGAGCCTATCTATCCCAGGAGGCTTAGGGCACAAGGCAGGGCGGGGTGCCAATTCATCGCAGGGCAAACGCACATCAGCCTAATCTGCATGACTTTGGAGGAAACCGGAGTACCCGGAGGAAACCCACCGAGCACGGGGAGAACATGCAAACCCCACGCACACAGAGCCGGGAATCGAACCCGGACCCCGGAGGTGTAAGGCGACAGTGCTGACCACTTCACCGCCGTCCCGCCTCATGTAATATACATCATACTATTTTTCTTTTCCTGACGATTTTTTGGCGTCTGACTCTGTAGAATCGGGCTAATTAAAAAATCGTGATACTAAACAGAATCGCAAATTGACCTGAATCGACACCTAAGTATGGTGATAATATCGTATCGGACGGTCCCTGGTGATTCCCGTCCATTTGGAGTGACGTCTTTGGAAACCCACCATGCAGAACATGGGGAGAATATGTAAGCTCCACACACACACACACACACACACACACACACACACACACACACACACACACACACACACACACACAGAGTGAAGGCGTAATATCAGGCCCCTATTAAACTGATTTTTTTTTTTTAGAGAGAGGTTTTAAGAATCAAAAGAAAAGTAGGGAAATGAGTATGAAATGTGTGAGGAAATATGTATAAATCATAACGATCAGATCGTCCCTGAAGCCGAGAAGTGACGGCAGCAACAGGAGGAAACCTTGAGAGGACTCAGACTCGACAGTGGACCGGTCCTCACCCATCCTGCTGAAATCCAGATAAAAAAAAGAAAAAATGAAACGAAACTAAATGTCTGGTGGGAAAAAGCGTTTGATAACGTTCCCTTGGCACGTCCGACAGATACACGCCGTTACACCACGGTGCTGTCGAGTTCTCGACTCTGATTGGTCACGAGGTGTTTATTAATTCATCTAGAACACCAGGTCGGACAGTAGTGCAGCCTGAAATCACAGATTTATGTTATATTAATTCTGATACATTAGCGTTTCCATGGCAACATCTATTCACAGGGGCTGGTAGGGTGAAGGCTCCGCAAAGCTGGATAAGAAAAAAAAAGTTGATATTTTGGAGTTTTCGGTAAGTTGTTTATTTAACCTCCATATACATTTTTAAATACTTTTAAAAGCGAGTAATGCGTTTGACGTTTTTAACTCGTCTAATTAACTTTGACGCAGGACTCATCGGCTTCTCATGTTTACGGTGCTTTTAATCAAATCCAACACGACTCTGCACGGCCACAAACAAGCGTGTGGAGTGAGAGATGATTGGATGAATCGTTATGTCGACAATGGAATCAGACAGAAGCGCCGATTAAAACGGAGCTGTGACATTCCTAATTGTCGGCTTGATCGCGGCTCGTGTTTCGTGCTTGGAACCCGAGCCGACGGAGTGCATAACTGATATCTTTTTAATCCTTCTCTAAAATGTGATTTGCTAACTCGGGGCTCGCCGGTGTTAGAAAAATAAAACTTAACCTCCCGTTTTACAGACTTAATATCCGCGTGGTGAAAAGCTCGAGGACGTTTAGCGTGGTGTTAGATTTCATTAGCGAATCATTAAATAGTGATTAAAGAACGATCACCGCCAAGACTGGCACGGAATAATGTGTTTGCAGCGTTGCGCTGGGGCACGAGCTGGGCAAGACCAAGGAGAGAGGAGAACTGAGACACATCCTGGCAGAGAGGAGAATGAGAGGGAGAGGGAAAAAAAAAACAAAAAAACGGCAGGGCTAATGCATGTGCTCTAATAGAGACCTGCAGAAATCAATAGTGACAGATCGTGTTACATGAGAATCAAATAGAGTAGTGTGGATATCAGCGAGGATACTTTA
Source organism: Clarias macrocephalus (assembly GCA_011419295.1). Lineage (NCBI taxonomy): Eukaryota > Metazoa > Chordata > Actinopteri > Siluriformes > Clariidae > Clarias > Clarias macrocephalus. The sequence goes on along the minus strand of JAAGKR010003385.1, from coordinate 64,146 downwards.
GACAATGCTTTGGAGGAAACGGCATGGCTGAGGGAGAAAGAGAGAGAGAGAGAGAGAGAGAGAGAGAGAGAGAGAGAGAGAGAGACCAAGAGCTGATGGGGGGGAAAAATGGAAGATGTATGTAAAAGAAAGAATGTTAACGATCGATAATGTAAACAGATAAAGGAAACAGAATGAAAGCGTATGAGGAAGACAAAGGGAGAGAGAGATAAGGATGAGAAAGAATGGATAAGAGAAAGAAACAAAAAGATTATTATACTGACAGACAGAGAATAAGGAAACGAGGGGTGATGTTATGAGAGAGAGAGGGGGGATGAAAGTGAAGAACATTAATAAAGAACAGGACAAGCAAGAAGAGTAGTCTGAAAGGGCAATATGGAATCAAAGACAGAGTGAGACGTGGGAAAGAGAAGGAGGGGAAAAAAACCGTGTGAGAGAGCAAGACGGAGATAATGAGGAAGATGTAGGGAAAGAAATGTGAGAAAAGAGAGACAAGCAGCGTGGCATATAGAGGGGAAAAGAGCCAGAGTGCGGGAGACACAGAAAGTATGAGAAATGGAGCGACAGAAATGGAGAGGACAGAGAACGAGAGCTACGGAAGATATACATGCGAGACGTTAAGATGTAGGGAGACAGATGAGAGAGATAAATGTGGCAGATATGAGATATGAGAGAGAGAGAGAGAGAGAGAGAGAGAGAGGAAAAAATAAACACACGAGATAAAAACTAAGAGAAAGAAATATAAATAGATGTGGAAGAAAAAAAAGAAGAAGAGAAATAGAAAACAGTGTCTGAAAGAAAGAGGGATAATCTAAAATAAAGGGGAGGAGGGGGGGCGTGGAGGTGAGTGTGAGAGACAGAGAGACTGAAACGTTTCGAAATGGAGAGATTTCCTGTGTGGATGAGATGCCGCCCCCTCCGCCCGATTCCCCCCGGCTGGCTACGGTACACCATCGTACATCAATCTGATCCAGGATCAAAGGCCGATCACACCGCTACTATGGTAACAGCCCGCGAGGCTTATCTGTGATGTGGCGGCTCGGATGTTTCTGCACGCTGGATTGTGTCACCTGTTTGGATGCACTAACCTCAGCATGGCTGTGGGGTAAACACCGCTGTGGCACGGAGCGTGTAGCTTTGACACTATCGCTCGCCGAGGCCGCGCGCTACGACATTCACGGCTGAGGGCGCAGGGTGCACGGGCCACCACGTCGCCCGAACAACGCGAGCCACCGTGACGTACGACAAGGACACGCAGTGACCGAGCGCACCAAGGTTAGCCAAGGTTTCGCGGTTTTTTCTCTCGGTGAGGAGCTTCTAGGCGGAGATCACAAGTGTATCAGAAGTTGGACTCCTTCCTCTGCTGGCTCGAGATCAGAGGGCTCTCTTCGCAGATATCCCACTTTGAAGGCTCTGTGAGCATTTTATGTGCTACATGTGGGATTATGTCTTAGAATTATAAAGCAAACCTAAAACATAATATTCGTGTTTCTTTCTTTCTTTTTCTTTTTTAATAAAACTGATCTTTTCTGGAAATGATGGTCACCGTGGAATTTGGCGGGACTCCTGAGAACGTGTTACATTAAATCATTTTGCAAGTATTACAAAGTCAAAGAGGAAATTTTGCCCTTTTTTTTTTTTTTTACCGTACGCCAGCAGTGGTTTGTTGCTTATGATTCTGTGCAAGTGAGCAGAATGCTGTGAATTGAAATCCCATAATATCAGCGTTGGTCTGTTGAACAAGGTCATTAACCTTCAACTGCTCAGCTCTCCGCTTGGATTGTATTTTTTCTGCACTTGTAACTTGTGAAAAAAACCAAAAAAAAAAAAAAAAAAACAACCATCCTGCCAAATGAGTGTCAGAATCTTAGTGCTGGAAACGTTTCTAATTGCTTTCGGAGTCCAACTCGATTAAAAACTACAGTATGACCTAAACTATTTTTTTGCTGCTAATCCGATTCTGTGCTGCAGATTCTTCGCTAAGTAAAACACTCCTGTAATTAGCGGATGTCTGTCGTGAACCACTTTCCCCGAATAACACTTCAATAGGTTTTTTTCCCCTATTTTTCAAGCTACACTGCCCGATGATTCAATAAATAGCTTGTTACTATTACTGTCTTTAATTTCCATTGATCAAATGTCATTGATTTGTTGTTTCGGACCGATATGTGAGTGTGTAATTGCTGACAGCAGGATTCACCAGTTCTTGCCACAGAGAGCTACGCTGTAGCCGAGTTTCATTTTAAAACATTATTCTTTATTCCAAGCGACAGATTTCCCCGGCGCCATCTGGACATCAGGGCCCGTATTCACAAAGCTTCTTAGAATTCTCTCAGAGAGCTCCTATCTTAGCCTAAAAAGTCCTAGCTGGGAGTCTTAGACTAAAAGTGATTTAGAAAAATTCTTAGAGCAACTGAGTAAGGAAAGTACAAAACTTTTATCTTAGTGAGGGGGTGTGGTCGGCCCCATTGCTAGGGATGATGCAGCAATTCAAGGACCGTGATTGGTTGATAAAAAATAAACTCTGACCTCTGCAAAGGTCTTGAAATGTGTTTTTTGTGAAAACAGAAGACATGATAATAGAACAAACAGTGAAATCATAATTTTTGTATATGAAGAAATTGTATGATCATGACTACAGGCTACTTTATGCAAAGTTTCTAGGCTAAATGTCTTAAAGATAATTAAACAGCTAAATGTTGAAAATGTGTCGACTTTTGAAGCAACCAATTTCCACACAGTAGTTACTATATTTAAGTTCTCTCATTTATTTACCGTACTGATTTTATTCCTTGTAATCCATTTTAGATTAATGGGAGCAAAATGTCTCAGTTTTTACAATTTACATGATCACAGGACAGTTTATTTAATTTGCACTTTTGGATGGTCTGTAGCCAACAATCCAAGAGAGATGGAAGGAAGTAAAACAACAAGAAAACCATATTGGACAGAAGAGCAGCGTTTACTTTTAGCTTTACATTCAGTGTTTGCAGAATATTTCTTCCTTCTGCCATTTTGTCCTCTGCTAGAGAAACTCTTAAGCCAATTATAAGTCCTCCTCTCTACTCTAAACAAATTTTACCTCAGGAGCTGTTTTTAGGGCTAAGATGTTTTGTGAATCATTTTTATCTGTACTAAGATTTAATCCTAAATTTAAGGGGAAATTCTAAGAAAATGCCCTAATTCTAAGATTTTTCTTAGAATTTCGCCACTAGGAGCAACTTTAACTTTAACTTTTTACAATTTTTCCCCACGCACCACTCCCCCACTGGCCAGCGTTCATGTGCTTGGGTATGCTTGTGTATTTTCACCCGCCGATACAGCAGGTGGCAGTATGCACTGAGTTGGTAGAGAATGAGAACGTTAACCTTTGCGCTACGCCTAGTATTACTGTTCTCACTGATAAAAAAGAACCAGACTTTGGGGCCAAGCGTTCTCGGAAACGACCCCCGGGGCCCTTGTGAGAAAAACGGATACATTCAATTGTTTATTGATATACCAAAGGATCTGTCAAATTAAACTGCTATAGAGATACATTTTACATGCGTCCATTATGCAGTGGGAGTAAATCTACCTACATCACCAAGGACGCATTTATACAGTATATTAGCCGGGTTGTCAGGGGTAGTGAGTGAACTTTATGATGGATGGAGTCCATTCGGCAGTTAATGAATTCCTTGAGTGGAACAACATGCCAACAGACTCGATACCTGTACACAAATCTTGTTACCCTTATGCCCCAGTGCAGACCTGCAATGCTTGCAGATTAATCTCCTATTGATATCCCATTCCTAAGCGAGGTGGACGAACCAGCAGCTCTGGCACTCGGGACCAACGGAGTCCACGTCGGGGTGATTCGTTTCCTTAATTTAAACAGACAGAAGCTCCATAATGACTTTCATAAAACAAAAGTGTTCCTCTTAGTATATTTACACTACATACTATAAGCTGAAGCACAGCTTGAGTAAAGCCAGCAGAAATAAAGGTTATCTCCAAGATAGGTTGAGCGTCTTAACAAGCTGGAGTATACAGTATATCCTCTGCTCCTGGGAATCGACAGGACCCGGTTTATGTGGTTTGGCTATCCTACAAAGATTCCCTGCCTCAAAGTAGATCTGTATCAGGTACATCAGAGTGGATGGAGAACTGCAGTGTGTCCCAGTTGCCTTGGGAACATCTAAGGAACCGGAGGAGAAGCTGGAATCCGTGGCTGAGGATAAAGAAATCAGAGCTGACCTCAGCCTGTAGACGGCATAATGACCCCCGGGAGGAAACGCAAATGGAAAATGAAATTATCTTCTTGCGATCAGAAACATGCAGGGTTATGGAAGCAATGCTATAACCAAGTAAGACAAAAAAGGCAAAGCCATATTATCTCTTTCCTGCTCTGTGGACAAGAAGCAGACGAAGCCTTTCGTGGAGCATGTGGTGACGTAGCGGTTAGCTCTGTCGCCTCACACGTCCAGGGTTGGGGGTTTGTGTAGCTTGCGTCTTTGCTCCCTCATGCACTTGTGTGTTTCCTCAGGGCAATCCAGTTTCCTCTGATGTTACTGGCATTTCCAAATTATCCACAGGGTATGACCAGAGGAGAGAGAGAGAGTTGCTCAAGGACCCAACAGTGGCAGCTTAGCACTGCTGGGGTTTAAACCCTGAACCTTCTGAATCACTGAGCCCACAATCGACAGAAAACTAAGACTTACAGAATCAAACACAACATCACTAACCAAAACACAGTGGTATATGAACGCCCTGACACAATTTTGCCTTAATTACTGAAATTAGGCAAGAAATTTGTCTCGCCATACTAATCCGAATACGAATTTCAGCATATGAACCGTATGAACCGACCTGAGCTGGACTGGGCTACGTGCGGGAGCCGTTCAAAACTTGCGTCAGCTAAAAGCCAAGCAAAGAGAGTTTTACATTTTTTTTGCGCATTTTTTACATTTCGTTGCAAGATTTAGTGAAAACATAACACCAGTGTTGCCAGGGTTGCGGTTTTCCTGCACAACTTGGCTATTTTGAAAACCCATTCGCGTGAAATAAATATGGAGTCGTGGGTTGCGTTTATTTGAGCTGTTTTTATAACGTAAAACCGCGCGAAAAATGTGCGTCTGTTACGAATAATAAAGATAAATGTCCAATTTCCTAATGTGGACCAATCCCAGTACGGAATACCTGGCAACCCACGGAGCGCTGCAGCTTCAGCTAGTCAGGAAGAAACCTGATTGGTAAGGCGCATTTAGCGCAAGTTAAACCCGGAATGTTGCGTTTAACAAATGGTAAAGATATCGCAAGGAATAGGAGACGGAAAAAGGTTTAATGAAATGGACTCGAAGGGTTCCGAATGTAACATGTTGTCCCAGATACTGTATCTTCTGATCCTTTACAAAGGCCATTACAAACACTTACAAATAGCAAACCTATAAGTATGTGTAATGGTCTTTGTAAAGGAATCAGAAAGAACATGTTCTTCTTTCATCTTTGTTGTTTGTACTTACATATTTATCATTCATCATGAATTCATCATATTCATACTTATTCATCAGTTCTGTATGTAATTACATACTACATTCTGCACATACTGTGCTACAGAAAAGCATAAAGCATGGAGCTATAAAACCATCCAAATAAAACAATATGAAGTGCATTAAAGCAATAGTAAATGTTTATAAATAAGTCCTGACTGAAATCCTGCAGTTATCGAGGATGATTGCACAAAAGGGAAAATTGGGCTAGTTTTCATTCCCTTTGGTTTTATGGTTACATTGGGATGGAATTTTTTATTGGATCTGGCAACCCTACATACAGTAGCACCGTGGATCCCAAAAATGTTAGCAATGACGGCAGCAAGAAGAAAACGGAGCAGCTTTCAGTTTGGGTTTTGAAGCAGCCGGTGCCGAGAGGAATCATAAATTAATGTTACGTGAGGTTTAATGTCTATTTATTTCATATTTTACTTCATTACTTCATTCAAATATATGATTGTAGTGTTAAGAATTGATAACACTGGCAATATTTTTGGGTGGCTGGAACGGATTATCTGCATTTTAATTATTTCCTATGGGGACTTTCGTTTCACAATAAATAATTTCACCTTAAGGACTATTAAACTCACACAATTTCAAACAGCTAACCAGCTTGGCATACATTATTATATTTTAAATACATTATCGACTCTATTTGTCAGCTGAAAAGAGGTTCCTGGGCAATGAAACTACAGGACCGAGCAGCACACTAGAGCTTCACCCAGTGGGTCTGATAATAAATAATATCATTTCAGCTCTGCTCAGAACACACCAAATGTTCCACAGGAAAAAAATAAATAAAAAAATTCACATAACCCAAAGCAAGAGAAAAAAAAAAAACTTTATGTCAAAGGTGAGCGTGTCTGGAGAAAATAACGGTCACGTAAGGTCAGAGTGCATCACGAATCAGTTTGCACCCTGAGACCTTTGAGGCGTCACATATTACTTTCATCCTTCCTTTAACACAGCCCCACGGGGCGCCGCGGCCCCTCCCGTCACACCCACAGCTCTGCACATGTCAATCACCGACAAGAACGGCTCCGCCAGCGCCGTCTGTCACGCTGCCACTCGACAAATAACCAGGCGGAGTAGAGCGCGCTACAGGTGACTAACGGTTCTCATTGTTTCCGTAACGGCGGCGAAGGCTTCCTCCGTCTCCCTGAGGTGAGAGCCGCGCTTTAATTAGGTCTACCTCGGGAAAGGTTCTCTACCTGTTCTAGCTGGCGTATGCGCTCAGCAGGCGGCTATGAGCTCAGCGCCGCTCAGTCTGAGGTTGGAGTCAAAGAGGCTGTCGCGACCGCTGCCCTTTCCCCAGACACGAGGTAGAAAATGAAGCACCACTGAAGCAACACCGTCTCAACGGCGGTGACAAAACCGCCATCATGTTGTGTTTATTGCCATTTTTTTTTTGTTTTATAACTAGAAATAATTACACAAGTTACACACTCTCTTAAAAAACAATTTTATCTTTAACCTGCATGACGTCTTAGTGGTTTAAAATCTGGAAAATGGGGGGAATTTAAACACTTTTATCTTCAAAGATTTCATCGCAAAATGCAATTACTAAGCTAATTCCATCCTAAATTTCATTTATTTTATTTTTTACTTTTATTAGAAGCAGCATCCGTGTCAAACTCGGTCTCATCACCGAAGCCAAACAAGTCTAAAAACTGGAAAAAATTCACTGAGGAAAATCATAAAGTTTAACATTTTCTGTTTCCGAGCTGTTTAATGCTTTATGAAAAAGAAAAAAAAACATGCATAATACATCACAGGTGCCAAAAAATAGCACTCTGAATTACAAAACATGAAATATTCTGTGTGTGTGTGTGTGTGTGTGTGTGTGTGTGTGTGTGTGTGTGTGTGTGTGTGTGTGTGTGTGCGTATGTCTGTTTCCACATGCACTTGGTGGTGGCAGCGGGACGCCGCGTTCTACGAGAGCGTGTTAAATAAAACATGACGTGAAGGGAACGGGCCACACTTTTGGAGTCGGGATGCTAAAAACGGCGTTCGCTAATTCAGCCGAGGAAAAACGTTTCAGCTCGACCATGCTAATGGAGGGAAACGGTAAAGCGGAGGAAACATTAACGGTATTAGAAGGCGCGGTAGCGGTAGCGCAGATGAAACTGTACGGAAGCGGATCTGAAGAATAGATTTGGCGTAGAACCAGCTGTCGGGGCGATTCTTCTGAGGAGACGGGCTGTAAAATCGCACTTTGTTGTGGGGTGGGGTGGGGGGGGGGGGCTGGTTCGTGCAGAAACTCTGCAGTGTAGTAGCATTAGCGAGCGCTCATTAGCATGTATGTATGACATAAATAAAAGTGGGGGGGAAAAAAAAGAGAAGCACGCTTTGTTGAGCAGGCGCTCGGCCTTGCGGAAACACAAAACAAGTGTTTGTGTGGGCAGCAGGCTGATGACTGGACGCGCACACTGCGGCGTTATCTGCAGTCCAAAAGCTCCATTAGCCCAGGGTTTTAATTAGCGTGGTGCTGTGAGGGAGCCATTAAGACGGATTTGGAGTGGTGATGGAGCGCCTACTGATGGAGAGCGCACAGACTGCGGCTAACACCTGGCACACACACACACACACACTCACACACACACACTCACGAGGAGATGCTGCTGCAGAGATGCTGACACCGTGTTCATACGGGGATGTTTGCTAGAAACGGGAAAACTCGTCACCTTTATTAGATGAGAAGCTCAAGCAGAACAACAGGCTTAAAAAAAAAAAAAGACAAAATAAATAAAGTCGATGTTGCAGAGAGAAGAAGAAGCTCGCGTACCAGCCATGAGTCTTCATCATTCATATCTGAACACACTCTTCTCCCATGTGTCTGTCTGTCTATCTGTCTGTTTGTGTTTCTGTTTATTTGTGTCTTCGCCTGTCAGCCTGTCTAGGTATGTTTGTGTGTGTCTGATTACCTGTCTGTCTGTCTGTCTGTCTGTCTGTCTGTCTGTCTAGCAACCTATCGATCAATCGATCTATCTATCACTCTTGTCTGTTGGTCATTCTGCCTGTCTGTCTGTCTGTATCTCTCTCAATTTCTGTCTTTGTGTGTCCATCAATCCATCTGTCATAATGTGGGTGTATCTGTCTTTAGTAGTTTGTTATTCTGTCTGTCTGTCTGTCTGTCTGTCTGTCTCTTTCTATACCAGTCTGTCTGTCTGACTATATCTATTCATCTATCTACACCAGCATGTTTAACTGTCTATCGATCAACATATCTGTCTATTTATCGATTTATCAACCAATGTGTCTATACCAACCTGTCTATCCATTTATTGATCCACTGATCAATCAATATATTTAATCTACTCTTCTCTATCTATTTATCGATTCATTAATCTGTCTAAACTACCCCCCCCCGCTCTCTCTATCTGTCTATCCAATAAGTTAACATATAAACAGATATGTAATAAAGATGCAGATGTGCAGAGAAGGTGAAATGAAACAGTTTCTTCAGCAGCTGGCGAATCAGCACAGCTGCAGCTATCGCTAAAGAAATCTCTCTCAGAGAACAACAAAGTATGTGTACATCTATTCGTCTCTCTGTCTCTGTCTCTCACCATTTTCGGGGTGCTCCATCTCTCCGATGCTGCCGTCAGGCGTGGTTCTCTCGTAGTGTTCCTCAGGCAGTGCCAGCGGGCCGAGGCGAGGCCCTGACGAGCTCTTGCTGCTGGGCGTCTCCGACTCCTCCAGGCCGCTGTCGTAGTAGCTCTGCTGGGACGAGTCCTGAGCGTCCTGCACCGGATTGGCCGTGGAGAACGTCACTCTGCGGTGCGGCAGCTGCGGAGCGATAGAGAAGAGCGGGGCATCAGGTCACAACACGCTAATTACGATCTGATTCGAACTTCCCGGCTCCTAACTAGGCTAATTGATCACCAAATTTGTAATATCACACTTGGAGAGACACAGGGTTTTTTTTTTTTTTTTTTTTTCCCGGCCGCGCAAATGTTCCGAGGGGTAACTAATGAGGAAATGTTTCCTTCCCCGCGTTAGCCAAGGGTACCACCGACACACAGCTCGGTGCGGCTCGGCAGTGTGAAAAATCCCTAATTAAATTCATTGATATTAGTGTGAAGATGACCTCCGTCTTTCAATGAGACAGAAAGAAATCAAAGACACACACACTCACACACACACACACACAGAACAGCACAAACACACATCAACCAGGAGCTCATAAAACAGTGGAAATCACTGATCCTGTAGAAAAACTCTTTCCCCCATGATGCATTAGTTTCCATTACTCTGAGAGTAGGTGGGGATCAATAGCACAAAAGCAGAGCTTGCACACACACACACACACACACACACATACACACACAAACATAAACATTGTTTTCGGATTAAGAATCAGAGCAAAGCTGAAATCAGAGCCATTAAGATGACCATATAAAAGCTCCATTAACGGAGCCATTTAAAACATATAGGAGTGCCATTACCGGCATGTTCTTCATCAGTGTCATCTCAGTGCTGCCTGGTGTGTGTGTGTGTGTGTGTGTGTGTGTGTGTTTCTAACACAGGATTCCATCAGCTCGGAACCTCTTTCTGCTGCTTCCTCCTCCTTCTCCATCACCCCTGGGTGCTTATTTATTTATCTGATCATTTATTTATCTGTTTGTCTGCTCGTTCTCCTCAGTTCCCGCCTTCCCTTCCCGCTTTCCCTCCCTAATGTGTTCATATTAAACGTGTTGGTGCGCTCGCGAACGTATCCCTACCACAGGCTTGTACGTATCAGTCATCAGCTCGCTCGCTCACTCGCCGCGCGCTCCCTCCGGCTCTCCGTTGCGCGGCTCGGGTAGCGCTGCAACTCGCTGGAGAGCGTTTTGCTTATGCGGTAATTATATCAGCTTCCTGAGGAAACACAAATATGCTGCTGCAGAACTCCACGCTTTCGGCCTGTCACCGCTTGTGCGACACGTCTCCGTATTCGGAAATCCACTGTACATACGTACATGTGTGAAGCTTTACAGTATATTGCGCTTGATAGTGCCACGCCCTGGATTATTGTCAGTGCTCAGGGGAGGGGTGGGGCACTAGCGTGGCGGCGCTGGGGTTTGAATACATGCCCTGCTGATCACTGGTCCAACATCTTAACCACCTGACTGGAACATAGCAAGAACCTTGCTGGTCCATAGAATGAGAGGGTTGACCTCTACAGATATTCAAACAGCATGAGGACTTTCAGATCTTTCAGAAGTTCCACATCGGCCTGATCATCGCTCTGTTCATGTTTTACCTCTTTTCCTTTACACTGGACTAGAAGTCTATTGATGGTAAAAAAAAAAGGGGGGTTTTCAAGATTCCTAGTTATCTCTCTCTCTCTCTCGGACAGTCCGACCTCAAACAAGTCTTTGGAGAAAAGTAAGAAATACTTCATGTTAATATACAGTATGTGCAAGATCATCACCAGATATTCCTTCTAATCTTATTTTGAATGAAAGTCTGCTTTAAACATCAGTGTTTTGGAATGATGTTGGTCTTGAGAGCACAAATCTTAGTCTTGTCTTAGTCTCGTCATCGGCTTGGGTGGAATTTTACTCGGCCTTTCCCTGGTGTCTCCGTGCACAAAGACTCTGCATGTTACAGTAAACTATACATTTCAAGTAACAAGGTGTCAAAATACTTCATCTTCTTATCTTCAAAATAATATAGCGCAAGTATGAACGAGTCAAAACAAGCTGAAATTTTATTTATCTGCCGTGTGCTTAAATGAAATGAAATGCGCTGTTATATTCATAAGAAGAAAAAAAATCTGTTGAACAGACAGCGAACAGTGTCGATTAATTATTGACACAGTTTGCATCACACGTGCTACTTAACCCTGTGATGCAGTTACTGTATATAAAATAGTATTACACCGCAGCACTTACAATAGGATTAACAGGTCCTGTGTACTCGTTTGTACAAAATGTTAATACTTAACTAGATTAGCTATTTTCAGTTCAACTGAAGAGAATTTTTTGCCTCACCCTCTGTTATACTTGGTCTCCATTGGTTAGGGTCTTAATCCTACCCCCTGTCATACTTAGTCTCCATTGACTATGGTCTTGGTCTCACCCCTTGTCATACTTGGTCTCCATCCGCAGTAGTCTTGTCTCACCCCCATCATACTTGGTCTCCATTGGCGATGTATTTGGTCTCACCCCATCATTCTTAGTCTCCATTAGCTATGGTCTTGGTCTCACCCCCTGTCATACTTGGTCTCCATTGGCTATAGTCTTGGCTTCACGTCATCATACTTGGTCTCCATGTAGTTAGAGTCTTAATCCTACCCCCTGTCATTCTTAGTCTCCATTGGCTATGGATTTGGTCTCGTCCCATCATTCTGAGTCTCCATTGGTTAGGGTCTTAGTCCTACCCCTTGTCATACTCGGTCTCCATTTACGGTAGTCTTGGTCTCACCCCCTGTCATACTTGGTCTCCATTGGCTATAGTCTTGGTTTCACGTCATCATACTTGGTCTCCATGTAGTTAGGGTCTTAATCCTACCCCCTGTCATACTTAGTCTCCATTGACTATGGTCTTGGTCTCACCCCTTGTCATACTCTGTCTCCATCCGCGGTAGTCTTGTCTCACCCCCATCATACTTGGTCTCCATTGGCTATGGATTTGGTCTCACGCTATCATACTTAGTCTCCATTGGCTATGGTCTTGGTTTCACCTCATCATACTTGGTCACCATTAGTTAGGGTCTTATTCCAACCCCTTGTCATACTTAGTCTCCATTGACTATGGTCTTGGTCTCACCCCTTGTCATACTCTGTCTCCATTCGCGGTAGTCTTGTCTCACCCCCATCATACTTACTAGTCTCCATTTGCTATGGTCTTGGTCTCATCATTATTATAATCGGTCTTCACTTGCTATGGTATTGGTGGTAACTAAGTTTTGGCTAAAGCTTAAGAAATGCTGTTCCTACACCAAATGTTTGCACAGTAAGTCAGCAACATTGTGAGCATATTTGTTTCCTATACACTACTTGTGTTAACAGGGGGCACTCTTGAGCATTCAGTCAAACAGTTAAACTATATAGTAACACTAAGGGAGCTTAGTTTTTGGTTGATGCTAAGGGCACAGCAAAAGAAGCAACAGCGATAATATTGTACTGTAACTGTTTGACATGCACAGTCGTCAGTATGCAGTGGTAAAGATACATCATACAAGTGGAGGCAACTGCAAATCAGATCGCATAACTTCTCCTTGAAACTTTTCTCCATTTCTGATGTTCCTGCTACAGTAACTATGTTAATGTGTGCACAAGCTGTGCACTAAACAAATGCAGGATAAGTGAGGCAGCCATCGGGTATGTGTGTGTTCATATGCATAGTTTAAATGAAATATATTTCCAGCCTAAGGCGCTCTTAAACCCAGCACTAGTACAGTATACACCGTTCACTCATCCCCCTGGCCCGTTGACCGATGCAGAACTCTAAAAGTACTTTCCATCGACAAGCTTTTAGTGAGCATTAACAAATAGCTGTGAGCAAGGCTAACCCCAAAGCTATGCTACATACATTGAAAATAACAATAACAACCTGAGGCATCTTATTTTTCCACAATCAATCATCTACTTAGGCTGCATGAACCCAGTGTGACTCCTTCCACTGACAGATTTATTTATTTATTTATTTTAACAGCGATCGATAGAATTAGTCAGAATATAAAATCCACACAGAATGCACATTTTCCTTCCACCTTCCCTTTCTCCCTTTTTATAGATTACGACTGCGGCTTCTCATTAAGCAGTCAGTGTTACGCCGTTGCTTAAAAAGTCAATAAGATGAAATCCACCAGCTCCGCTCCTGATCCACCTTCAGTCAGCACACTCCATTCTCTTAAAAATGATAAATAAGTCATCGTCCTCTCGGGTCATCCTATGTTTTTTAACTTGGCGGCTGCGACAACAGATTATTGACAGATCCCCTGCGCTCCGTGCAGTCTGGACTTTCCTCGATGAAGTCTTTGAGACGGTTTGTACAATTACAAAAATATTTAGGTTAAAAGGGGTGTGTGCGGTGCTTCTAGTCTGAATCTGGAGCATTTCACAGCACAGCATTTGTAAGGGGTGTTAATGACTTCCCGTGTGCAGCCGACTCCCAATCTTCAAGACTTGATTACGCTCAGTATAAGTGGAGCATTCAATACTGTTGATTGCTTCAAATGTCTACAGCTACAAAGACTGGAGGAGGAACTACTAGTTTGGTGATAGACAGCTTTAATTTTTATTGCTAGGGGAACACTGACCTATCAGCTTTCAGCGGTGTTCCTCAGGGATCTGTATCACCTCCCGATTTATTTAGTATGTACACAAAGTGCATTCTTGATTCCAATGCAGGCATCAAAAAGCGACTAGGCAAAAATAAATAAATAAATAAAAGGAAAGACTCTCTTGTCTATGAAGCCAGTATTGAAACAGCCCACAGGACATTACTACGACTCAAGCACTCGAATTAGATTAAATCCATAAGGCAACAAGTCAAATGAATCAAAATGTATCCAAAAAAAAAAATGTATATATATATATATATATATATATATATAGAGGAATAAACTGTTTTATGTTATTCTGCACAAACCCAGCATGTGTTCATGCAGGTTTCTGTTCCATACTGTACTGTGATTAACAGGTTTAGGCTGAGGAGTTACAGAAGACGGAGGTGGAGGATCAGGTCCAGGTTCGCCAGCGTTATTTTTCATACTCACGCACGGGCTATATCCTTTATAGAAATGTCTCCAAAACCTACTGTTAATCATCAGAATAGCTAATAATATATTAAAAATTAAACGCCTTATTTCATAGTCCTCTAAGGGCTCCTAAAAACGTGCTGATGCCGAATTTCAGTTCGACACCCCTGAGCTAGGTAATATATCTAAGTGGCATGATATCTCTTTTCATTGTTATGCTGATAATACACAGTTTTACTTCCAAACGTGGCCTAATCTGCAGCTTGCCTTAGCCTGCACTACGATGCCTTACTGATATACAAGACTGGATGGCATCCAAGTTATTATGGTTGAATGAGGATAAATTTGAAGCTAGGCTCATGGGCACTTGTAGATAAAAAGAGAGAGAGAGAGAAAAAAAAGAAACATAAAAGAAGATGGAGGACATTATTTTTTGCTAACCTTAAAGCTAAAAGTAATAATTTTACACTTTCATTTTCTATTCAGATTACATACATTATCTGAGAAACATAAAGTTGAGGTCATCCTTGTATTTGCACTTCTAAGATCTCGTATAGAAGACGATGACGCGCTGATGGCTGATTTTCCTAACCATAGCGTCCAGGGTTTATTTTTAAACCTATCAATCCATTTTTTATTTTTTTCAGCTTATTTTCGACTCCATGATATTTCTAAGTGTTTCTCCAGACTCAGACAAACCCTCTACTACAATATTTAGCATTAAAAAAGTATATACATATATATATATAAAACTCTAGGGTTGTCTCTCTGGATGTGACAGACAGCGGTACTCTCGAGCCGTCAATCACGGTGACACTAAACAATCAAGGGCGTCTGTGACAGACAGAGCGCTTTCCTCGAAGTGTTCAAAGTCCCTGTAATTTAGCAGCGGTGAGCAGCGGTTCAGGAATAGTAGCAATGTCATAAAACAATGCAACAACTTTACAAGGATTATAACATTTCATTTCTGCATTGTATTTTTTTTAAACACTTCTTCCGGAGTTTATGGAAACAGTGAGAACAAATAAAGTAGGTCACCCATGTTTCGGGAAGTGTTCCTGGATACTGTACGAGACGTAGCTTTTTAGGTGTCAACACTAATCCTGGTTTGAGCAACGGTGTCAAGTGTAGCATTGTTTCTGTTATCTCTAAAATTCTCTCTCTCTCTCTCTCTCTCTCTCTCTGTACACCTGACAGATAGATAAGGCAAAAGGAAAGCTGCCACTGTGCTGGGGCAAAACCTTAAACCGTAATGTATTCTTTCTCTTTGGCACATTAATTTTTTTTGCCCATAAACAAGAAAATGAGCCTCCATGTTTGCTTTAAAGAAAGCAACAACACACACATTTTTACTGTCTAGAGAAAATCCACCACAATGTTCATCATGCAGAACCCAGCTGTCCATCAAACATATTTTATTTGACTGGAACTCTTTTACTCCTTTAAGGAACTTGTTTTATTCTTTAAAAAGTTTTTAAACTAGTAAAGCCAACTGTAGTTTTTGTTTTCTAAGTTCTTAGAATAAAATAAATTTTAAACATCTTATCTCGTTTTAATATTGAATAACAAAACTGACTCACATCATGAATATAGCCGTAGAAACTGGCATGGCGTTAAAAAAGAAAGAAAGGAAAGAAAGCAACACCCAGGGATTCATTAAAGTCTGTAACGATGCTAAATATTGAAGCAGTTCGACATGGGAGTGCATATTAACATAGTTATGACATTTCAATCAAGGACATTATGACTGTCTGATGCCACACCTTGGAGTTGATATATTCCCAGAGAGAGAGAGAGAGAGAGAGAGACAGAGAGAGAGACAGAGAGACAGAGAGAGAGAGAGAGAGAGAGAGAGAGAGAGAGAGACAGAGAGACAGAGAGAGAGAGAGAGAGAGAGAGAGAGAGAGAGATTGTGATTAAAGATCTCCCGGGCAGACGCATTACTATTTAAATGTGGTGAGACCGTTTACTTGCATAAATATGGATCCTACGCTTAAACGACTCCTGCAGGCATCGCTCCAGAGTCAGCACTTTCTTTTCTCCCAGATCTGGGAGCTGCAGCTCTACAGATGGAGGACAGATTCCCCTCTCGAACTCATTTAATGTTGCTTTCGTAAAATGAGCAGTGCAGGCCAGATAGGCTAAAAGCTGCCTAGGGTGAGCCAAAGTGGGATTGGAGCAGGCCAAGCCATGGGAGCTTGGGTTTAACTGGTTGGACGGTGCTTGGTGCTGGACTGACGAGCTTTTGGAGTTTTGGACCCGGATCGGAAGGGGGATAACAGGAATTGGGCAGCAGTAGGGAGGCACCAAGCTGGAGGTAGATAAGCTGATGAAGCACAGTTGGGACGCGGCCGGATGTGGCTTCCAAATCGCTTAGAGAGCCAAAAAGTTGGCAGAACACAAAGCAAACTGGGAGGCGCTGGTAAGTGAGGGAGAAACAAAGCAGATTTGGTGGTGTGACTGAAACCAGTAAACAGCACCTGAGAGAAGATGAAAGGATGGGTTGTGATACGAGATTCAAGACAATTGAACACAAAGTAAAACTGGACCAGCGGGAAGGATTAAAACGCCTGGCGTGAAGCACTGAACAATTCAGAAATTCAGGAGGAGCGTAAAGGGGGGGGGGGGGGCAAGCAAACTTCCAGACCAATCAATTAGGAAATCCAAAATGATGAGAGATACTGTACCAGAAATAATGGCTCCCTCCGGAGAGAAGAACTACAAGAGGTGGAACCAAAGATCCATCTTCTGCATGCGACATTCTGGCCAGCAAGAGGGATTTAAAGGAAATGGGTGTCAGGGGCTGACGCAGTGGTTGCCCTGGGTAATGGACCGTTGTCTGATGGTAGTCTATTCATCATGTGTTAGGTGTGGTCCGAGGTGAAAAGTGCTCCACAAATGGATGGGTGACACATTTCCTTTTCCATTCGCCTGCTCCATTAGTCCTGCATGCTGTCATACACAATGATGACAATGGTCTGATCTATCATTCAAAGTGGCAGCTTCATTCTCGAGCTGCAGAGTCTCCGTACACCTGGCCTGAATTTCTGACACTGTTTTAAATCAATACTATCAAAAGACCAAGCGGGACCGGGTTACATACAGGGCATTAAAGGTTACGCCCACAAAGCATTATCAATACGATTAGTAGAGATGGGGTGGGGGGTGGGGGGATCAATCCTGTTATGTTTTGTTATTTTTTGGCTTCAAAATCAATAAAAAGAATAAGTAAATAAAATATATAAACAGTATGTTTACATGTAAAGTGGTAAAATGTAGCTGTTCCTCTATAATCCTCCAGGTGGTGCACTCTAAACTATTCACACGGCAAAGCATCCAATGTGGTAGGAGCATATTTTTTCCTCCGTTTGTTTAGAATTAAAACAAAATCTGAAATATCGAGGCAAAATATTTACAGTATACAAACCGTGATACATAAAGGAATGGTGATAATATCGCATCGGGAGTTCCCTGGCGATCCTCATCCCTCGCAATTCCCATACAGTGAACGCGACGTTCTCCGACACACCTAACACTATTCTCTCATTCCTACTGTAGACACACTCGTGTGATCATCACTCTTGTACTTTCCTAGTCACTTGTCCACCTCTAACTTCCTAGGCTTCTACTAAGCTGCCCCCCCCCAACCCCCCCCACCCTGTTTTGTGCCCTCTAGCTCATCTTCTTCCCCCTTTCTCACTGTGTCTCTTTGATAAGCGTCAAGTCTTTGAAGACTCCACCGCGATGCTCTGTACCTCCTAGCTATTGCACATGAAAAAAAAAAAAGTCTAAAAAAGAAAGGTGAGAGTTCGATGGAAAATACAAAAAGATCTGCCTGCAACTCTCTCCCGAGTGTTCCAGTCTCTAGGATTTTTTTATTTATTTATTTATTTTTTTGCTTGCTGCATCTCCACAGAGTTGCACTCCTTCATTGTCAAATTTGTTTGTGCAGATCATTTTTTCCGTGCGCTACGTGCTTTCAGAGGAAACGGCTCATTGATCCTTACAGAAGCCTGAAGCAGGAAGAACTTGTTCTTTCTCTCTTCCTTGTACGCTCCCTTCCTCGCTTTAACTAATTCATCTTATGCACAAACTTTAACCAATGCAAGGATTCACCAATGTGGCCCTGACAGAATTCACAAGATCCTCAATGTAAACTGTGAAAGAATTCGCAGAAAATGTTTACCATCCACTGAAAAAAAAAAAATATATAATTATATATATAAAACACTTCTGTTTTCAAATAAAAGAAATTTAAACCTTCAGGATAAAAAATATATATATATATATATATATATATATAAAATACAATATGAGCAACTGAAAGCTCCAGGGTCTCTGGTAGGATCCTGAGCTCGGGTTAATGTTTGTTTTCCCCGTGTTCACTTGGATTTCCTTCAGGTTCTTCGTTTTACTGAAAGCTCCCAGAAACCAGTAGAAGAATTGTTTAGTTGCCTGTAGGTGGGACTGTGTGCCTGGTGTCCCCTGTGTGCACTGGTGTCCTACACATGATGTTTTCCTACTGTAGCATGAACCCAGTGAAAACAGGAGAAGCTTTGGATCCAGCTGCACAATTATTCACATGACAATCGGAATCACAATATGGACCACTTTATACAGAGGGGGTCAAATCAAGCATAAAAACATTTACGGAGATTTAAAATGAGGCGGCACGGTGGTGTTGTGGTGAGCACTGTCGCCGTGCACCTCCAGGGTCCGGGTTCGGTGGGTGAAATTATCGGGATTGGGATGGATCGGCCTTAAAAAAACGCTGTGTGTCCATGAGAAAACCAGTTGTTAGTGAGACTCATCAGAAGAAAGGTTACCATTTAGTAGGGAGCATAAAGACTGGACTTTGGAGCGATGGAAAAAGGTCATGTGAGCTGATGAGTCCAGATGGAGTCTATTCCAGGGTGATGGGCGTGTCAGGGTGAGAAGGGAAGCGCATGAAGCGATCATGCATAGTGTCCACTGTACAAGCCTCTGGAGACGGTGTTATGATCTGGGGTCGCTTCAGTCGCTCAGGTCGAGACTCAACAACGTTATGTGGCGATAAAATGAAGTCACATGACCACCTGAATGTACCGAATCATCAGCACATCACATCTATGGAGGGTTTCTTCATCACTGAGGGCGCGGCCGTATTCCAGGAGCACGAGGAATCATTTTCGCGCATGAACTGGATGCCACACTGTGTGCTGTAATAAAAGCTAACGACCATCACTGAAATCTTTGCGTGAGCGATTAGTTTTTTTGGGGCAAGACAGCGTATAATAATAATAATTTTTATAATATCGTTCTGATTTTATGAAAATATTTAAAAAAATACAAAATTATATAAAAATATATATATTGCAAAGATCTTCTTAATGAGATGAATTTTCCAATTATTTGATGTTCGCCTTGGTTAATACATCTGATTACTAAATGGTAACCATTTAATATTTATATATACTGTATATGACAGAATTCAGAGTTTAAATAAATCGCAATCACACTACGTGTCGAAATATTCCGAACATGACGTATTTATTTATTTATTTATTTAAATCAAATCAGCCCTAGTAACCAGGATAAATAAACACATCTGAGTGCTCCTGTGTGGTGCAACAGAAAACCCTCGATGGTGCCAGGAGTCCAGGAGAGCAAATCTGGCCACGTTCTCCAGCTGGAAGGGACAGCATGTGTGCATATATGAGATCATGTAAATGGAAGGATGCAACTGCATTCATGTCTCTAGCATGCATGAGGGTGCGTCAGCCTTCACCCACCACAGGCCAGAAGCTCTTGGGAGGCAGGTTTGTAATTTTTTGGAGAAATAAACTGCATAGATCCAGAATTCCAGGTTTGTAGCTCATTCCCATGATACTCACTCTCTCACTCTCTCACTCTCTCACTCCGCTTCATCCTCTCTACCTGGAGCAGATCCCAGGAGACTTAGGGCACAATCCGTCGCAGTCCCATGATACGCTTTTCAAAAATATTTTAAGCACAACCTCATTTCGAGTGTTAGAAAGGTGTTAAGAAAGATCAGCTGACCAACACAAAACGACTCCTTCGTGCTGCACTGCAGGATTTTACAATAACGCAGGTTGTGAACTCCAGGCTCTTTCTCTCTCTCTCTCTCTCTCTCTCTCTCTCTTTCACGCATTTCTCTCAGTTCATCTGCGAACCTGTAACCTCACACATTCCTGTCCTCTGTCCATCCTGTGGATGAGAAGCACAGAACACACTCACACACACACACACACACACACACACACCAATCGACACTTAATGTTACACCTCCGTCTCTCACCTCTGCTGTTTTTTTTTTCACTCCTTCCTGTCTCCATTCCCCTCCGCCAATTCCTCTGCCCTGTCCTCATCCAACATCTGTCATTCTCGCCGTCTCACTCTCAATCTCGCACCCTCTTACGTCGCGCCGCCTCCCCTACCTCGCCCGCTCCATCTCCCCGGTACAGCAGCTTGCCATTGGGATTTGAAGGAATTGAGTTGAATTATGAAGGAATTTCTCAGAAGCACGATTGGCATCATTTCCCCCTTCACAATAGAACATCATTCTCATATCTCGCAGTGAGCGGGAATGAAAATAGGCCGCGCACCATTCTTTCTCTCATCCTTTTAAATTGAATTTTTCATATCGCGAGGCCGCGGAGACATCTGCCTTTTTCTTTTAAGGGAAAAAAAAAAAAAAAAAACCCATTTCATAACATGAGAGGTATATACCTGTGACTTGGTGTGAAAAATCAGGCTTCCCTTGTAGAGTGCATGTGTACTTCTCCATGCTAAATGATTAAAAAAAAAAAAAAAGAAAAGAAAAATCCTTCCACACATGAAAAGATGGAGCCGCTTCTCATTATTGTCACTTTACCTTGGCATATCAAGCGGATCTTCTTCTTCTTCTTCGTTTCAACCCCTTCCGATCCGTCCCTGTTTTTTTTCTTCTTCATCCAAAAGAATGCTGCACTGCTCAGTCTCCCACCGCGCCTTTGTATTCTCGCCATGTATCAGCTCGGAGGCTCGAGGACATAAATTGCATCTCATTTCGTGATATGCAAAGAGGGTTTCCTTTTTTAAATGAGTGACAGTTAAAGAGAAAGGAAGTAGTGATCCTGCTAGAGGGAGAGAAATAGGGACTAAGACTGGAGACTGGGGGGTGGGTGATGGTGGTGGTGGTGGTGGTGAGGGGGGGTTTTGGTGCGTTTGGAAGACGGCAGGGAGAGGCACTAGAGAAATTAATCCTCAATATCCACTCCCAAGGGGCACCTTATTCCCTCTCAAACTTCAATTTTCAGAGTTAATATCTCAATTCGTGGCTGGGAGGCATTGCACCGAGCTCAATCTCCGATTGCTTTAAGGACGTGATACATAATGGGATTGGAGGGCAAGATGACAAAGCTTTCAAGCAAGCTTAAGACTTCCGGTGCTATCTTCTGGAATTGTTTCACGCGTCTCTATTAATGCACTAGCGTGTATGTACTGCGTACTGCATACTGCATCTGCGCAATCTTTGCTGGCGCGATGACGCAAAAACGTCTTCGTTACTCGACCCAGCCCTTCTGTATTGGATGGAAAATTCATCTCATCTGTCTTCTCTCGCTCCTGCCATCTAGTGACAAAGGCAATCAGGCAGCGGCTTGAATTTCCCCTAACGCGTAAAATGAGGGTGATGATATTAAAAAATAATGTTTAATTAGAACCCGAGCGGCGCTTTCATCTCCTGTTCAGAGTGAGCGGCCTGCCAGAGCAGTGGAACTGGGACACGTTTCCACTATTGATCTACCAGCACAAACCTCTGCCTTTGACAAGAACTCTAACAGTGCTCAACGAAGCTGGGGGAGCGGGGGTGGGAAGGCGGGGGGGGTTAGTACGGGAGAAGAAGGAAAAAAACACCAGATCAAGAGAGCATTTTATCGGAGGCGAATCAGGCTCATTCTTAAGCCTGTTCAATCACAAGAATGGGCAGTCTGGGCCGGTTTGGAGATATCAAAGGACTTTAAGAACACCAAATAAATAGCTCCTTTGTTGCTGATGTGGCCGTATGATGCTCGTCCAATCACTCCATCCCCGGAGTAAGTCACACAGCTCGGCCAGCGCTATTGAAGCTACAGCTTTGTTCGGATAATAAATTAGATGCTGATTAGCGATGACTTATTATAGCTCAAAGCCATTAGGGCTATGAGAACAGAATCGCACGGCCTCGCAAAGACCAAATCCGCACACAAACGCAGTCCATTGATTTTTTTTTTCTTTTTCTTCCATATTGCCCACTGCCAAAATCGTCCCCATGATCTCGTTTTATATACCATGATCTCCTCTAGAGATCGCTCAGAACGCTCCTGCTCGCCCCGTTCGTACCCTTCCCAAGTTCTATCGTGTGACTCGGCTATTCGGGTCAGTCCGCTGGCTCGCTCTTGTCCGCTGACTCCTGCGACACGTTATTTATGTCTGCGACATCAACTTCTCTGGTGTATAATCATGCTCTCTGCGCAAGGTCCTGCTACGTCCTCACCCTGGCATCTCAAGGGTTGACTCTGAGCCGCTGAGTGTCTCTATTCCTGTCCCCTAAAACGTCTACAGACCTTTCACTTCAGACAGCTTCTCTTATTACACCCTTCTCTCTCTCTCTCTCTCTGCACCTGCCCTGCATTAACAAGACATTTTCATTGGCTTTTTTTTTTTACTTTAGTTTTTTATTATTTGCGTTATTGTTTATGCACTCCGGGATTCAGACTGGTGACTCCACTTGGGTTCGGTGCGGTCCAAGTGGTGTCAAGATTTTAAAGTGGAACAAAAACTTAAAGCGAAAAAAAACTCGGACGTTAAGTGCAAATTGACCTTGGGGTGGGGTAGGGGTGGGGGGGACGGGGGGACGGGGGGTTTGAAATGGTGTAGCAGATACGCGGGAACCTGTCGCGACGGTAAATGATGAGTAGATGTGCGACGTTACAGACTGTAGATCAATACTATTACGATAAGGAGGGCGGATTTACCGCGGTGATAAAGTAGAGCTGAGACTGTTTTCTTCATTTTGAGTTGTTTATGGAGCCGGTTATGAAACTGTCTTTTTTTTTTTTTTTCCTTTTACAACTACCTTCTTCTCTTCGTCTCTGTCTTTAAGCACAGAAACTCACACAGATTTCCTACAGTAGTTGCCTGGTATCTCTGTGTCTTCAACAGCACTATTATTATTATTATTCTTTTTTTTTTTATTTATAAAGACCGTAATCTAATTATAAATTTTATCAATGTAGTACAGTAGCTGTGCAGATTTTCAGCACGCGAGCGTAAATGTGCATGCTAATTGACACGCTAGGCTAAATAGATTTAGCAGCTTTCCACAATTAAAATAAACATATCAGCTCTAAACGTCCTCGTGCAGCACTAAACGCCGATAATTTTATTTACGTGGTATCGGCAGCTACGCGTCCTGGAAGGCAATTTAGCGTTTTTTCTGATTCACTGTCTGTTGTACCATTGATTCTGTGTTACATAAAATAACGTAATGAAGTATCTGTATTAATATTTCAATACGGATGCTGCGATATTAATGTTCAGCTTGATAAACAGTTACGTAAGCGATGATCACAGCAGCGACATATAAATCGACACATAAATATTAAGCAGTTATTAAAGCAAAGTACATACAGTATATTATTTTATGTCCTTGAAAAGAAAGAAGAAAAAAAAACACACACATAATAATGGAACGGAAAGCGCTTTCTTACAAACCTTCTCATGAAGCCTGGTAATCAGAAAGCATTGATCCGACATTTCCAATTAACTAGGAACGCATGTAGGGTCGAGGAGTTTGTGATTACGCATTCATGTGTGGGAGAGAGTGTTTGTCTCTGCTTACTGTGGTGTGATAATGGCTTAAGAGTCAAGACAGATAGCCTCTATCTGCCAAGCTCTCTCTTTCAGCCGCTGGCTGCTCTCACTTCTTCTTTATTTTTCGCTTTCCTGGCTCTCCTTGTGATTTAGTTTAAAATGAATCACCAAAAAAAAAAAAATCGTGCTCCTCAAATGTACTCACTCTGTGAGGTGATGCAATTATCCATTCCTCTACTCTGTGGTTTTGCAAAAGCTCTGTTCGGAGCTAAGTGTTTTTGACACCGGCAAGCATTCTTCGAGCTCACATGGCTGCAAATCTCATCACAGGAGAACTGAAGTGTGCAGGATTTTTTTACTGGCACTTCAGCACTTACTGTAGGTTGCTGATTAAAGACACCGATTGGCTTAAGTGATCTTCTCGTCGCTTTCTGAAACGTTGATTGGAGCCAATGACAGGGTTGATGCTTTCTCCTGGAAACCTGAACGACGTGCACTTCCAGAACCTTGCCTGGAAACTTACAAAAGTAAAAAAAACAAGGAAGAACGAGACTCGGCCGTCCACGGACTAGCGGTTAAGGAGTTTTGAAGCCACTAGACAGCTGAATCGGAGCGCCGGTGTTCGTTTCATCCCCGGCGATTTCTCCCGTTTCTGAGTGACGGGAGCCGAGGTGTAGGCTGTGGAAACTCCTGCTTGTAGGTCACTGGGCTAATCAGAGCCTCGAGCTGGTTCTTGAGTGAATGACCTCCATAACATGACTGCAGGATATGCAGGCAAGCAGACAGTGAGACAGAGAAACGACAGGATATTAGTCCCATCCTAATGCACGTCATCTCGGTGCATCGAGGACCCAATCGGTCTGAGACAGAGTACAGGAGCGTTAGACGCTGAGCTAACACATCGGCGCCGCGGCTACAAGGCTCGAGGGGCCTTATTAGTGTACACATCATGTCAAATACAGAGTGCCTGACATCCTTTTTTATTTATTTATTTTTTCTTTCTCTTTGTCATGCATGTAAGCAGAAGACTGAAATCCGTTATCCTGAAACGCACCGGGGCTAAAGGACAGACCCCCGGCCTGGTTAGATAAATAAATACAATTCACATAAAAAAAAAAGTAGGACATGATGTGAGGGATTAATGCACCGTACACCAGAACAGTAGACTATGACGTCATAGGATACAAAATATGATGTGTATTACAGTAGGGTGTGTGGTTAAAGGAAAACCATCAACAAGATGAAGGTGTAACAGAACAGAGTAACTGTTACCTTACCAAAAGTAAAGTCGGTTATTTTCCTGTAATCCCATAATGCTTTATTCCCCTTATACCAGAGTTCAATTCCTAAGAGACCTTTAATTATTATTATTATTATTATTATTATTATTATTAGGGCCCGAGCACCCACCGGTGCAAAGTCCTATTGTATCTAAAGGAATTATTATTATTATTATTATTATTATTATTATAACATTATAATATTATTATTATTATTATTATTATTATTATTATTATTATTATGTATTCTTTGCCGTGCCTAAAGAACTGCTAATTTGGTTGCCTGAACATGCTCAAAAACTCACCAAATTTTCCCCCAAAATGTTGGTGTGAAACTGTGTGCATGGGTAGGCGTGGCCAAATGACTCAGCAGCGCCCCCTGGAATGTGATCTGGGTCCTGGGAACAGGAAATTTGGTAGACTGATGTATCTTCTCGGCATGAGAAAAAAAGTCTACTGGAGGTATCCTCTAAAGTGACCAGGATGTCCGGCATTTTGGAAAAACTGTGAGATTTTGCGTTTCGCACATGTTGTATTTGAACAAACTCCTCCTAGCCGAATCAATCATCTGGTCAAGTTTGACATTTCTCAGGTCGCTTGTAAGGCCAAAAAATTTCGGTTCGGTCACATGGTCTGAATTTTACCCTCCCCCGACGCACAGGAAATGGAAATATTTATGCCTCTTTCTCCCGCACACTTCATCCAATGTGAAAAAAAACTTTACAGCAAATCTGACTGTGAACACATTCACAGTTCAATATGATAATACAGTCATAGCGCCACCAACTGGTAGCAGAAAATGATTGGCTCATATCTCTTTTTGGCTGTATTTCTGTACAAGTGAAAGGACATTTCATTAAATAAACATTAATTTAAGTTGTTGCATGTATGTAGCACCCTGGTCCTGGAGGAACGTTGTTTCTGAACTGAACTGTGTATGGCTGGAATGACAATAAAAGCCTACTTGACTTGACTTGAATTGACTTGACTACTTGACAACATCAGAGAGAACATGCAGGAGGACTTTGTAGATTCCCTCATGGACCGCACAAGTGCAAGAGGGCCTGATTTGCAGTTTTAATTATTATTATTATTATTATTATTATTATTATTATTATATCCACCTAGGATCCTCTGTAGTCTGATGCCAGTGGTGACTGTCACACTTTCACACACTATGGGTAATTTGGGAACATCAACCAGCATGTCTTTGTTTCCGGAGGAAACCCACCAAGCACGATGTCAACTCCATGCACGCAGACCTGTCGTGGGACTCGAACCCAGGACCAGGAGGTGCAATGAAACAGTGCTAACCGCTACGCCAATGTACTGCCATTATAATAATAATAATAATAATAATAATAATAATAATAATAATAATAATTATTATTATTATTTAAAGAGAATAAGACTGTACTATTTATACATTTAGAGTTCAATATAATGTTAGAATCTCAGCAAACTAGTAAACAGGATAAGATAAGATAAGATAAACTTCCCGAAGTTCTTTTAAAGATTTCAATCTTTTACAGTAAATGAGAAGAGAATGCAGTCATGTGACATGAGCGGTTGCTGTCCAAATGATAAATGATCACAACAAGTGTTTTAAATGTGACGCTCTCACAGCTGCTCATTGCAACACCTTCTGACCAATCAGAATCCAGATGACGTATTTTTATGGACACAAGCATTTTGCGAAGAGACGCTCCGACCAGACTATGACAACTATGATGGCGATCGCGCCGGTGCTGGTCAGCAGCTGACCGAGCGCTGCTGATGCTTTATTACTGAATATGCATAATATATGATGTATTATAATAGGAACCGAAATGAAATCGAAAGTCTCATTTAATGTACCTGCGCGACGTGGCCCAGCGAAGGAACAGCTGCTGCCACTCAAACGTCGTGAATTATTAAAAGTCAGATATATTCTGATGACAGTGATGAAAATGCTTTTAGAAGTGCATAACAATGAGTTAACTGTGATGAATTATACATCCTCGGCGAGTGGCGGCGAGCGCAGCCGCGGCCTCCAAATGAGAAACGCAAGCGCTGTGATTTTAAGGCAATATTCCCAGTTTTCATTTCCCTAAAATTAAAAGACTATTATAGCTCTATAATGTTACCTACTTCAGCACTCAGGTTTAGTTGCGGCTTTGCTCCGCTCTTCCCATGAGTACCGCGCGCTGTTTCGGGTTTATCGCTGGGAACGCGGTTCTGTGGCACTTCTATTATCGTCAGCTCATTTAACAGCTTGATGCTTGGATTCAATTCTGCAATGGTGCGAAGTTCAATTCAAAAACATACACTGTAACCTGTATGCAGGGGTTCATCGTAATCAACAGCGTGTCTGTCCAACAAGTGATTACTTACTGGAGATGAGACAGGGGCGGAGCCTAACGTCAGACAAATCAAAACACGTACTGCATACAGCGGCCCAATACATGTTGGCTAATATAATATTAATAATAATATTTTATATATATATATAGTATGTGTTTGTTAATGAAGAGGCTTCAGACTTGAAACTGTATTTGGGTTTTCTGATATGTCGAGATATCACTTTTATAATACTACTCTCAAAAAGAGCATATTATTATAATTTTTTGGTCACAGAAACAACCGAAAACAACAATAAAACACGTGATTATGTGTATCTGTCCTATTTCTTTGCCTATGTGACCCATTTTATTACTGAATAATTTTTTTTCGCTCAGTCATGTTTGTTTAGTTGGTTAAAACAAACTAAAATTCAGTTAAGCCTATTGTACACTAGTCGTGCCCGTGACTTAGTTTTCGTGGAATTTAATTGCACATTCATAAGCGCTTTTAAAAAATTTACTTAAATTTATCTACAGCGCCATCTGTTGAATTTTAAGATGAACTAAAGTTTTTTTTCAAGGTAGATTTTTTTTTTAAAATATAAGAACGTTTTCTGTTCAAACTTCAAAGTAGCATGTCTTCTCTTCCTGTGGGCCGATTGTGATGAAACAAAGCCTGTATGTTACCTCGAGCTCAACCAAACACACCTGTGAAAACCCCCTTGAAATTTGTTTTGTAGTTTTTACGTGATGCGTGCACAAACAAACAGACAAAAATTACAAATTCCATCTTCGATGTATTTTGATATATTACTCCTCTTACGTCCCTCCAAGTCATTTTTTCAGAAATAGCTTCAATGTACAGACACGCCCATTTTACAGTTTTATTATATGTATAGATTTTGTGCTGAAAATAAGGATGTCACTCTAAATGTCACTGCACAGTCCTGAGTCATGTATATGTTCACAAAAAAAAAAAAAAAAAAAAAGAATCCAGCAAAAGAAATAATGGCTAAAATGCTCTTAGCTTTAAAGGCTACAGAACACCGTTTTGCCTCTTTATACGTTGAGATGCAAACATTTCCTTATTTTTGTTTGTTTGTTTGTTTGTACTTTTTTGTTTGTGTTGGCTTGAGTTTCAAACAATCCCAGTAAATTCCCCAACCCAATGTGACCTCATACAAGAAAATGCCCCACTCACGGCTTGTTCTCCAGCTCTGCTGGTCTCAGAAGGGCCGTGGCTCATTCACACAGACACTGACATGGCACACTTGGAAGAGGAGTGAAACCCAAGAGTCGGCTTTATGAAAAAATGCTTTATCTGAGGTATTATATTTAATCAGTAGCATCACCTCACACACACACGTTCACACTTTGGAGGATCTCTGAGAACTTGTTTGAGAAATAGTGAAATGTGGGACTAATTATTAAGCCCTGGAGTCTGATGTTTAAAATGGCGTGTCTGGGGCCCTGAGACGGGCGGCGGACAGTCTTTATGTCTATAAGCAGCTCCAGGTGGGATTATCTATCCGCTGAAGCAGGAGTGAGACACATCGGATTAAAGTGTCCTCCAAATGAATATGCAAATGTACACTGATAAGGCTCGCTTTCTTCTGCACTAACGCAGGCGTGCACAATTATACACACACCTGTCTCATTTGGCATGGGTCACATGTGATTAAGCCGTTTATATCTCTGTGAACGGTGTTAAGTGGTAAGGGAAATGAGACAGCAGTCGAGCGGTGAGATATCTAGATGCTTTCGCAGAATCGGCTGAAAAAAACAAAAAGAAAAGAAAGAAAAAGAGAAAGCCTCTCTGTGCTGCGTCGTACAGTAGACTAAACATGCATGTTATTCCAAAAATACCAACAATAAACACAAATAAAAAAGGGGATACTGGGGCTCCTCCAGTGAGGAGGCGGGGGGGGGGGGGTGTACCTATCAATCACAGCACTCGAGCCAATCACGATCAGTGCCTGTGAGCTCGCGCGAGTGGAAGGGCCGTTTCCTCTGATTGTGCTACGCCGGTGTGTGAGCAGCAGTTCAGAACGGTGTGACGGACAGACAGCACCCACACCCTGACAGAAGAGGGCGCTATATTGAGAAATAAATTTGGGCTGGCTGGCTGGGTGCACTTTTGCTCCTTTTCGCTTTACTCTGAAAGGAGATGCGATGTTGTACCCTGCACCGTGTTTCCAGGTGAAAGATAAATATTGAGTGTACGAACGATTTAGCCATGATGTGTGTCCGGTGTCATTTTAAAACACAGATAAGGTTCTGGTAAGCTCTCGCGCTCGGGATATGACCGGATTCAAATAGATTATTCAGATAGAAGAGATAATGTGGTCTAAGCAGATACATTTACAGATACGGACAGGACGCGGTGAATATCAAACTGGTTTGTATGGAAACAAGGTTTTATTCTGCAGCTCTGGAAGGCGCTGTTATTTTTATCATGTTAACAATCATGCTCGAGCAGCACACGAAAGTAAATACGCCTGTCTCACCTGACTTTCTGCTTGGCATCGCGGACCCGACCGCTCCTCCGTCTCATATCTGTGTTTCATCCTTTTAGATAAACTTTTATCTGTTATGTCTGATAATAACTTATTCCTTTTAGTTCTGTAGAGATTTTCCTGAACTGCAAGAGCTTTACATTTGAGAGACAATCTCTCTCTCTCTCTCTCTCTCTCTCTCTCTCTCTCTCTCTCTTTCTGCTTCATCCTTGCAAAAGTCTATCGAGAACAAGTTGTACGTTTATTTATACATCAGCAGCGCTTGTGAAAGCTGGTGTAATACCATGGTTGAAAGAGAATTGCGCCGTAACCTGTCAGCCGTAAAACCGCTGTAAATCAATAACGCCACCGACACTGGAGGATCTCGCTATGTAGCAGTGCGCTGGTGTTACCACTTAAACCTGTCTCACCGACTGGTGCCGTACTGGTTGCTCGGTGTTTCCTGCATACACACAAGAGTTGAGATGAGGGACGCTCCATTATCATGTTTTACAAAGGTTAAACATACATATGCATGACTTCTTTTTCCTTTTTTTCTTTTCTTTCTTTCTTTTTTTTTTTTAACTCATTCATAATGGATATCTGAGTGGGGTCGCTCTCTGAGCACGCTTTATTAGCGCTCAGATTCACAAAGGAGACGTAGCGTTGAGATGAAATGACCAGGTGGCCCATTAGAGTCACTTCTCAAAACCGGACGTTAATTAGTTTGTCGGATGAATAAAACCCAGACGTAATTAACGCAGATACACGACAATCCTGACAATACCCCGCTGTTTTTTTTTTTTTTTTTTTTTTAATTTGATGCTAAAGCCTGAGTGGTGTTCTTTTCTTGCTCAAGCAACACTGTAATTGTTCTATTGATGTGCATTTTGGATTTTAAAACGGATTGTGTGTTTTTAATAAGCTACGCTTGAGGGACTCGCTTAGTTTGATGCGACCGAATCCACGCGCCGGCCGCGGTCGCGTATGCGTATCTTGCGTTCGCCGTGCGGCACACGCTGATTTTTTTTTTTTCATAAAACACGGGTAAAAAAAAACAATATTTGAAAACAACTTTACTTGTTTTACTACACAATGTTTCTAAACGAAATATGCACTGGAATAAAATGACATCTGACATGTTCTTGAATCTAGACGATCCTATTTATGAATTTTTTTATTAATTATTTAATTTCTCAAGATTACAGCAACACAAATATACTATCATTAAGGTTATTTCACGTCAAATATCCCTACAACTGCAAGCAGGAAAAGTCTTGTTCTATCTGCAGATCATTTTACTTAATTCAGGACATGAATTCCTAAAAACTAGCGACGTTATTTTTCTTCACAATCGCCTGCAATCTGTTTAACATTTGACTAGAGATAAACCGGAAGGCGTTGTGTTTTTTTTTTATCATGGTAACAACAATTATGGTTACATTTCTGTTGCTGCACTCTTTTTTCAAAAAATATCAAGCTAGGCGTGGCTAGATTGCTAAGATGCTAAGATGCTAATTCACTTGCAGTGTGAGTGATTCGAGTTGAACTGGAAGCGCGTGATTACTCCACACACTCTATTCTCTGGTCTAATCTCTGTTCTCTGGAATCATTTCGCTTTGTTTCCGAACATCATCGACGTGTACAGAAACGCCTTTCGCATCATCCCGTTTATTTACTGTTTAAAGTCCCCAAATTATTTTTGAACAACTCATTTGCGAAAGAAAATGGATGAAGGGGTAACGTACTGTACGTGCGCCGATCCAATCGAATCCTTTTCACAAATCATTAACTAACCTCCGTCGCAAATAACGGAATAAGAGAGCTACCCAGCCTGCCTGAACCTCCCCGCGTGAATTAGTGCCGATTCCCCGAATCCACGAAGTCTCCAAATGTGCTTTGACAATTTGAGACCCAATTATTATGCCAAGTTGATATTAGCATTGACACGGTACTATCTGGAGGCTGAAGAGGTGTTATCTTCAATTACCTGATCATTTCTCTTTTTTTTTTTTTTTTTTTGGAGTGAGCGGGTAATCCGTGAAATAGACTGTTTGGTTATGAGGACGGAGACACGAGGGCGATCTCATCATGTCTATTTTAACCTCCCTTCGCTTCCACAGTTGGAGACATTTCATTAGCTTAAAGCAGAAACAGCAGAAGCTCCAGAAACCTTGATAAAATGACATTTAGTTTGAGAGGCGTCCTGGGAGAAGAACGCCGGCCTTGGTTTTCACTTCAGTAAGGAACAGAGGTGATGTACTATTAAGAAGTGGCAAAGAAGCTTTTTTTTTTTTTTTTCCCCAGAACAAATGGAGGGGATGTTATCTCCAGGGCCACGAGGAGCAGCACTTGGCTGAAGAAGAAAAGAGCGCGCGGACCTGTCATATGGCCGACACTCTAGTGTCTCTGGAAACAGACGTAAAAAGCGGGTCATTATCTTTAACCTCATCTATCAGAGCGAAGGCAGCGTCTTCCATCAAAGGTCCACAGATGTCTCCCTCTGTGTGAACGCGCCCACGAACGCTCCTCTAAACTGCAGATTAATGAGGCCTGCCTTGCATGTGCTCGGCGCTCACTTTCAATAACGGGAACAGTTTTTGGGAAGCTGCACCGAACAACGGCAAGCAATTTAGCTGAACCATGCTTGCCTGCGTTCTCCATAAATCTCTGCAGTCATTTGGCCTGCCACTGTATCTCCGGCGCCGACGGGAAGAGAGACTTGCCAGGGCTGTTTAGGATCTCCTCGGCTGACTCGACATGTTTCTTTTTACACGTGTGTCTCTAAGAGTACGCGTTTACTTTTGCAGACGTCGTCCCTTCCTTATGACGGCTAACGTTTCCGAGCGTGCGCTTTAAATCGAAGACGAGGTTGCTGTTTTTTAATCAATTTCGCTGCTGTGACTTTGCCATAATCGCAGTCGTGCCTTCACCTAAAAACAATCCTGAGGAAATGTGCTTATGCGCCACTACAGCTCCCGCGTATTGTCTTGTCAAGCTCAGGAAAGAAATGTTTTTTTTTAAATAATATATTGAAATTTAATTTAAGGAACCACCGAAGATAGAAAAAAAAAGCACTGATTCAGTAAACAGCTTTGCCTCCGCCTCCTCCCTGGTCCATCCGTATCAGGCGTCAACCGCGCATTGTTTAAAATGACAACCGAAGAAAATGAGGTTTGCAAACCGATAAAGCGGGA
Source organism: Clarias macrocephalus (assembly GCA_011419295.1). NCBI lineage: Eukaryota > Metazoa > Chordata > Actinopteri > Siluriformes > Clariidae > Clarias > Clarias macrocephalus. Next base: position 30,799 of record JAAGKR010003385.1, on the reverse strand, counting down.
ACGGCACTAAATCCAGCTCCGGATTTAATATGCATGCTGGAGTCTGATGGGGGAGATAAGGAGGATGAAAGGCGCTGGCATTTGCAGGTGGGACAGATAATGAAGGAGCTCTCGAGGAGAGCCGAGGCCGGCGGCGACGCCCGGCCGCTCTGCTCGGGAAAACGGCGTCCTGGTGAATGCCTCCATTTCCCTGCTGGCATTTCGGTGGCATTTTGATATGAGCATTGAGGGGATCCCAGGGGAGAGAGGAAAGAAGAAATCCATTAAAGATGTAAAAAATAAATAAATAAAAAAAAATAGCCTGTCTTATTTTCTGTTTTCTCCTGCCATCCTAGATATCTGAGATCAACAACAACTATTATATCAGAAATAATAATAATAACAATAATAATAATAATAATAAAGGAAAGCATAATAAAAGAAATGGATTGATGCTGCTCTGCTTTGACACCATTTGTCACAGCTCTCACGGCGTCAGAACAAAAAAAAAATAAAAATCATATAAACATAGTGTAGCAATGCTATAACAGTATAAGAGCCCCGCCTTCCTCCTCCGCCTGTCTGCAGGGGACTGACCTCTCTACTGCAGGAATATTACATTTGTGTGGACTTTGGGTTACATAATGGCGATGGAGCGACGGCGTGCGCGCAGGCGAGAATGCGTTCCCCGTCCTGAATTATTCAGCAAGGCTGCTGGCGCTCTCCCTCACCCGAGAAACCTCCCAGAGCTGATTCATGAATGGAGGGGAGGGCCGTGGCCGCAGTATCACAGGCGCGCACTGTTAGCAGCTCCGGAAATCACTTGCCTCCACTAGGCAATCTCTTCCCTTCACTTTGGCTCATTCAGCCATCTCAGGGTGTGGAAGCTGGCTCGCCTCTGCTATTCTCTCTCTCTCTCTGTCTGTCTCTGTCTGTGTGTGTGTGTGTGTGTGTGTGTGTCCTTTTATTTCCATACTCTTTCTTTCCTTCTCCCACCACTCTTTCTTTCTGACTCACCACATCCAGCATAGCTGTCAGCCGCTGCAAACTGTTTCATGTAAAAGCCAACCGCGGGTCTTGTTTATCAAGCTGGATACAAACATCGATTCGAAAAAATTATTTGCCGAAAATATACCGCTTCATGAAAATCCAGATGGTTGCAAATAATTCCTGCCTGCCTATGTCACTATGCTGAGTCCTGATTTTGTTCAAGCGTACATACAGGGAGACCCGAGAGCCGGCGAGTCTCCAAACAATCGTCCTCAGGACGTTGCTGGGTAACGAGTTACTGCGATTTCTAAAAAATATATATATATATAGATAAAGGTTTTTTTTTTTCTTTACTTACACATCAATTACAACATTTTGTGAAACAAAAGAATCCATAAAGATGGATTCAACAACAGGATGAAACGTTAACATCTTTATATTGGATGAAGCATTTGAGACTTTAGTGGGCGTGGCGCACTGACACAGACGTGCCCACAACTTCATCCATGTGGAGTTTAATCGCACACAAATAAGCAGGTATTGAAAAATGTACAGCGCCATCTGTTGAATTTTGGAACGAAGTAAAATCTTCATGAAGGTGTGAGATTGCGTTTAATAAGCAGATTTCAGTTGAACACTCATAAGCGTGTATTAAAAAATGTACAGCACTAATTCCATACGGTAACTGTTGAATTGTGAGATGAACTAATGATTTTATTTCTTTATAGATATGGTCGATTTCTTTATGATATAAGGGTGTTGTCCATTTAAATTTTAAATTAGCATGTCTTCTCTTCCTGTGGGCCGATTGCGATGGAACGAAGCCTACTGTAGGTGTGACCTCAAGCTCAAACCAATAAACCGGTGAAAATTCAGCTCGGGCCAAATACGCCCCGTTAAAATTAATTTAGTAGTTTATTACGAGATGAGTGCACAAACAAACAACACAAAAATTCCAAAAACCATCTTGACTTGTTCTATCACTCATCTATTTTTTCACAAATACCTCCAGTGTACAGACACGGTACACTGATAAACATGATACAGCTATGCATAGATAAGATATATCGAGCTATCATGGATTTTGAGTTCTGTGCGACCTACTAAACCATTTACATAATTTGAGGCAAGAATCCTTTTTGGCGGAAGGGTTTTATTTCTAAAGCTTTGGCAGCGGCTTCCTCTGTTCTTGGAGCTGCTTAACACGGAGACAATCGGCTGCGGCTCGGCCGCTGCGCGAGTGTGAGGGCGAGGGGCTCGGCGGCGGCGTGCGAGCCAAAGACTCTTCCGTGCCATCGTGACATCTTCATCTCAACAGCCTCTTGATGGAAAGACAGGGCAGGATTTTGCTCTCTGTCGCTCGGCTGGAGGAGGATGAGTGTGTCTGTCACTCACTGTCGGCGAACTTGAAGCTCGTGTCCGACACGCTTCCATTAGGGGAGAGACTGTTCAATTACCTCAGATCGCGATGTTTAAACCCTGCCAATTACTGATACATCTTCCTTCTAAATTATGCATACGATGGGCTGAACTCGATGTGCGCGACGATTTTCTCCCTTTTGACATCGCACCGCGTGTTCCAGACTGTCTGGATTACAGGAAAGCTCAGAGATCTGGGCCAGCCGTCATCGCTCCTCTGTTAGAGCAGGATCCCTTTCGCCGTGGCGCTTCCTCTCTGATGCCCGAGCAGGCCCTGGCACGGAGCAGGCGGTCCTCAGACTGGCACCCTCTCCGTCTCTCCGCTCTCAGAGCACACCTTGTCTCATCCCCTTGTCTCCTAGCAACCCCGGCTGTCTCGATGGCCCGGGAGGCATCCCTGGATCTTTGCTCGGTGCGACTTCATCCCCTTTTTATTTTAACCCCCGCCCCTCTGCGACATTGTGTTGCGGAATGCGATACTATGTGATTGATATGAACTGTCTGAGCACGTAACCACAGACATGGATCCTAAGCTCTATCCTGAGAAATGTAAATTTTTCATCGCCGTGCCAACCGATATTTTAGATCAAAGCCGCCTTTTTACATTCCTCAACACAGATAGATCAAATTGTTCCTTATTCAGACCCGGCAACCTTGAAGAGGGATGATCGGTAGCGCGTGGAGGGTTGGGTTGGGGTGTTCCTCCACAAATCGTTTCTCTAAGGTACTGTAGAAACTGCAGTGCGCTCGTAACCCGAGTTTGACGCTAAACACCAGGAATAAAACATCTGCTGCTGGTCCAGTTGTCATGAGGACATGCGGTGAAAAACAAAAAGGTCACTTTCCTGCTATCGATTCTAGGACATACAGTATTCAAGCGATGAACACCTGTACATGTAAACGTTTTCATTTTAGGCTACGACTCTATTTTTCCCCTCAAATCACCCAGGGCTAAACCCACTCTAAAACTCCATAAGTATGCACACCCCAGGTTCTCCTGGAACATGCCTGACAGTGCTGCTGATCATATGGATGCATTAAAACAAAAAATGTTTTTAATCACCAACTTTATTAGAATTATCACTGTTATCATTACCGTTGAAGGAAAACTCACTCACTCACACATCGTCTATAGCGCTTTATCCGGCACCAGGCGGGGTACAATCCATCGAAGGCCATTCACACATACACACACTCATTCACACAATTAGCGAACGCCAATTAGCCTAACCGGCGCTTACCACTACACCACCGTGCCGCCAAGAAAAACTAAATTCATGAAAATTATGTACTAGTACCTAGACTAGGTCTGTTGAACTTACGAACAAATCAGACATACGAACGAGCGCACGGAACAGAACTTGTTCGTACGTAGGGGAATCAAACAGCATGAACTTGTAATTGTTTGCAGTCGGAGGAAATAATTTGCTACGTTTATTTAGAACTGTCAAAAAAATGAAATCGTGATATTTATAAAATCGTGATACTAATGGAATTACAAGACAAATCAAATCATCATAATATCATATCAGGGGGGATCCCTGGAGAGAGTCCCGTGCCTAGTCTGTAAAGTCTCAGATATGCCACTTGTCTAATGTAAGCCAAGTCAACATTCTCTGTTTACCCTGACAGAAGCAGACCGGGCTGCCGGGTGGGAAATCTGAAGTGCTAATGTGGGATGGCGGGGGGAGGGGGGGGTGTTTGGGTGGAGGGTGCTGGGGTTGGTTAATATTAAATCGTTCAAAACATACTTGCAACTGTTTAGTCTTTACAGATTCATAAGCTGATCCTTTTATTATTGATGAGACAGAAGGCTTGTGTATTTTTGAGTGATGAACTCCAGGCAGCGTGCTACCACTACTAGCAAACTTTACACTCGATATGTGTGTGTAAAGACCAACTGCTAATCAGCAAAATGATACCTTTCTTCATGACAGGGCACATCTGTGATAAATGCTATGCCTTCGCTAATTAATAAATGATTCATTCCTTCATTCACTCATCCTACCGCGTATCCTGTGGAGGGTTTCAAGGTGCTGACGCTAAACCGGTATCACACGTCCGTCGAGTTCTCGGACTTCGCTAGCCTTTTTATCTCTCGCCTCTTGCTATACTGCCATCGTAGTGATCCAGCCACTTTAAAAAAAAATAAATAAATAAAAATTACGTAACATTTATTTATGTCTCAGTTGTATTCTGAAACAATTCTCTTTCTCATTTCCAGGCAGGCATAAAGCACCACTGTGAGGCAAGCATTATTACCAGTGAAATCAAGGAGAATTAATTGAATCATTTTCAAGTCAGCGAGGTCCCCCATAGGTAATTGTTTCTGAGTCAGTGGCCATGGTGGAGAGTGCGGCTGTGGAGAGACGTCAGCCTACACACACACACACACACACACACACACATGCAGATCTAAACAAAGCCTACAGCCAGCGATGCAGGCCCACCCCAGGCCATAATACATAATACGAATGCACAATAAGCTCTAATCAAATTCACACAGGCTTCATCAAATCCAGCGCGGCCCCTCGAGTTAAACAGCACACCGAGTTGAGCGCGTGCCGAATGCAGATCAAATATGCACTCCTTATCAAACTAAAGCCGGTCTCGACTCATTCTCTAGGCATTCTATAATGGTGCGCGAAGCCATGACTAAGGATGCGGGCCTTATTAGATGAACATGGATCTATGATCAAGGATTCTGCCTTTGAAAAGTGCAACTGAAACCAAGATCAAAAGCGCAAGTTCTCTTTAAATCTATAGAGTAGAAAAATTAAAGACACTGACGTCCGACCCCCAGAAAGTCCTGATGAGACTAAAAAAAAACAATAAAAAAACATAATGATAAGCATGCTAATGCTGCGTTCTTACATGCAATGCTTACATGGGAAAAAGATGCTACATTGAAATAAGTAGATAGAAGAATGGATGGATGAACGAATGATTGATCAAAGATTGACTGAACCAAAATAAAAAAAAATTATTCCTTCCAGCCGAAAATTATTAACTAATGAACTGATAAGGATCAGAATAAATTAATGAACAAATAAACTAAAAATGAATGAATGAATGAACGAATGAATGAATGGTGACTGAACCAAATTAAATAAAAATTAGTTACTTTGAGGTAAACAAAGGAACAAAGCTAACCAACAAATTAATAAGGATCAGAAAAAAAAATAAACAAATGAATGAAAACAAATGAAATGAATGAATGAATTAATGAGAAAAGGGTGATGGAAGCAAAATAAAAGAAATTGTTCCTACTAGCCAAAAATGGATAACCAGCTAACAGACTTATAAGATTAGAATAAAAGAATGAACTAATAAACAAACAAATCAACATAAAATGGAAAAGTGAACCAAAATCAAGACCTTAAGTTTCATTGAAGTAAAAAATAAAATGATACTTAACACAAAAACAATGTGACTGTATTTAATGAAAATACTAAAAGCTATAATAAAAAACAGAGTTTTTTGTTATAAATTATCTGCCTGTGTGTATAAAAACTATAAAGAGATTTCCAAGAAAATCCTCACAGAGCTATTTTAAATATAGGATGCAAAGAGAGCCGGGGACTCGCGGCCTACGACTTCTCATAAAACCATTACAGAACTGTTTTTCGGTTCATCAGCTAACCATCCACTGAATCTACACTGAGAGATTAAAGTTGGTGGAGGTTTTGTCCAAGGGGCGTATAAAGCAAATAATGGCTGAAGGCCATGGCGAGAGCACAGACAGAATCTACGCTGGAGAGATTGAAATTCATCCCAGTCAGTCTGTGTGAAAACACATCGATATGAACCGGGGCAAACATTTCCATGCTTTGTTGTGCAAGTAAAAATAAAAAGAGCTGTCAATATTAGGTATTATTTTTTTTAACTCAGATTTTTTTTTTTACTTCCTTTTATTGTTCCCCAGAAAGTGCCAGATTAAGACCAGAAGCTTGAATTCATTCCAGGCGCTGCGTTTGGCTTTAAGGCTCCGAATCACGACTGATTTTAACCAGAGAGTTTTTACACTCTGGGTAGATCAAGCTGTGCTGTGCAGGTAGCGCCTATATGGGGCACTGTGGCACTCACATGTGACTCTTGTGCTGCCATGGCAACTCGCAATGCAGAGCTGGCTGATTCGATCCCCAGCTGTGCTGCTATGGCAATCGTCGAATACGGGACGAGAGCAGTTTATCAATTCGGAGCCAAGCTGAGCTGCCATGGTGATGACAAAAAAAATCAGGCTGGGCCCAGCATATGCCCCTGAGGAATCCCAGCTGTGCTGTTATAGAGTAATACAGCCCAGGAGCCATGCAGATGTGCTTGTTCCCTCAGCAGTGATGATTCAGTTATCCTGAAACTCTAGACGCATACTGCATACATTCTTGATACTGTATGTAAGGAAATTCCCTGAAAGTTTGGAGTTTTTGCCAGATATTTACAAACACCGCTGAAACTTTTCTAAACACGTCATCGTCATACCATTTTATCCTATATAAAGAGACGCGGGCGGCCTAAATCCCAAGAGACATAGGGCACAAGGCAGGGTACGCCATGCATGGGGCGCCAATCCATCGCAGCGCACGCATACACTCACGCTCATTCGCACACTACAGGCAAACTGGGCAGCTAATCAGCCTAATCTGCACGTCTTTCAACTGTAGGAGGAAACCTCAGTAATATTTGTAATTTCCACAAACACACAAGACCTCACACAACTGGGACTAAACATCGGTGCATCCATAAGAAAACAACTTTTCATTAAAACTCATCCGTTTGCGAAGGAGCATAAAGATTGCACCGTATTTGAATGCAATTTAGTTTTAAGTTTGAGTTTGTTTTGTTTTATTAAAAACGTTCAAGAACAAGGGCGACTCACTTGCCAAGTGCAATCACATGCAGTTATTGGTTGCTAATGTGTCCCGTGTAGCGAGTTGGCTAATCATGAAACGTCTTACACGTAGACGCAACTGAGGGACAGTTAGTGATGCTGTATTTGATTAATCCAAAACACACAATAATCTCCTCTGAACAGTTGATATTGAGATGTATATCTGCTACTTCTGCTCTGTAAAGCTTCATAACGGCTCTAATCCGAGGTGCAGGTTGTTAATTGGTGATTTCTGAGGCTGGTGACTCTAAATGAGCTTCTCCTCTGCAGCAGATGCAAGTTTTGGTCTGGCTTTCCTGAGAGACAGTTTCATCATGGAGCTCGATGGGTTTTGTAAACGCACTCGACACAATACTGTTCTTGCAAGAACTGTTCCTGACCTTCGTGTCTTAAAATAACAATTGACTGTTGCTGGTGTTACTTAATTACCTAATGCCTTATGTGTTAATTCATAGTTTAAAAAAAAAAATATATATATATATATATATATATATATATATATATATATATATATATATCAGTATTGTTCTAGAATGTAGAAAAGAAATCTAAACGTGTGTCCAAACTTTTGACTGGTTCTGTACATGTTGGAAAAGAAAAAGAAAAAAAAAATGGCAGAACAAGCGCTTTCAGAAAATAGAGTGAATATGGTAGTCTGTGATGAAAAAGATGTTCAGAACTTTTCAAAATTCCAGGCAGTGCATTGTGAAATCCGTCCCAGGCGTAAACAGCCAAAGCTCCAGTGTCAGCTTCGTAGCTAGTAATTAACTTTATCAGACAATGACACGGGTCGCTCAGGACAGCACGTCTCTCACAAGTGAACAATAGCATACAGTATGTTTCGCTGATTGAGAAATCTCCAGTGGGGGTTTGTCTGCTTCATATAGTACTTGTCAAATCCTAGTTGACATTTTATATGGATGCTAATCAGAAGCAATATGTCCCTCGGCAAAAGCCTTCAATTTCAGTAAATCGTTTTGCTGTGACATGAGAAGGGAAAAAAAGCAACAAAAAGTAAGAAAGAAAGAAAGAAAGAAAGAAAGAAAGAAAGAAAGAGACGGCAACATAAGCGACCGTAAAGCTGTGATAGTAAGAATAATACCAAACGAAATAAATACATACATATGCATAGATGCACAAATAAATACACTATAGATCCGGACATGTGTGGAGACCTGAGCGTCTGACCCTTATGAGTTTGTTTGAAAATCCTATTACAGATTAATCCTGCACGTTGCTGTTGTAATAACCTCCACTCTTCTACGACGGCTTTCCACTAGATATTGGAGTGTGGCTGTGAGCACCGTGAAGGGAAACTGTAATGCAAAATGACACAGAGGCATCATATATATACTGTATATATATCTGTGTGCTTTAAATAATTTTGGCAGCATCTTGAGGAAGAAGCACATGCCTGTGTGATAGTTATCCATCCATCCATCTAATGTCTGTACTGTATAGGGTCAACGGGACCTGGAGACTATATCAGGGAACTGAGGGCACAATGTGGGATGCACCTTGGATGAAGACACGCAGTCATGTTGGAACTGGTCTGGGGGTTGTGTTTCAGGAGTTGGGCTCGGCCCCTTGCATCCAGCAGAAGGAACTCCTAATGCTTCAGCATCCCAAGGCTTTTTGGACAATTTCATGCTCCCAACTTTGTGGGGACAGTTTGGGGACGCCTTCCTGTTCCAACATGACTGCGCACCGGTGCAAAAAGCAAGGTCCATAAAGACATGGATGTGCGAGTTTGGTGTGGAAGAACTTGACTGTCCTGACCTCAACTCGATAGAACGCCTTTGGGACGAATTAGAGCGGAGACTGCGAGCAAATGAGCTTCTGGAAGAACGGTCAACAATTCCCCTAAAGACACTTCTAAAACTTGTGGAAAGCCTTCCCAGAAGACTTGAAGCTGTTATAGCTGCAAAGATCCAACATCATCAACCTTCTGGATGGAGAGTTGGATGATACTCAAATTCAGATGCATGCGAAGGCAGGCGAGCGAATACTTTTTGGCAGTATAGGTTATATAGTACCGACTGGTCCCTAGTGATTCACATCACTAATGGGCAATTTAGAAACGCCAATCAGGTTACACCACACGTTTGTGGACTGTGGAAGGAAACCAGAGGAAACATAAAGAGGTGCAGGACACGTAAACTCTACACACATACTGTAGAGAGGAAGCGAGCTTCGAACCGAAACCCTGTAGGTGTGAGGAGACGGTGCTAACCCCTGATAATTGGGTGTGATAGTCAGTGGATAGATGACAGACCTTTGGGAATATAATCTACATTTTACAGTCCATATCCTACAAAAGGTACAAAAGGCGAGTCCTTGATGGTACCACTGCAGCACTCCACACAGTTTAGTACCCTTTTATCTGAGAGTGCAGATGAGCCAGTAGAGGAGCCCATTAATGCTAATAGGAGCATTTTTGTGTTGAAAAATATAATGATTAATGCAAATGTTTTTCTATTTTGGTGGTTTTGGTAATTCATGCTTGCTTTCTCCAGGCTAAAATCTGCAGATAGGAATCGGAAGCCAGGCTCTTACTCTGTTCTTCAACCCAGCAATTATGTGTTGTTCCACCACCCGGTTTTACCCTTCAGACTTGACTCGGTGCACAACGTATTATTTGCAAGTTTCCAAAAATGTCATTAGGCAAAACGGACCACGCAACACCCACGTCCACGCCTACGTCTCTGAAAATCTATTACCGCTATGTATAACCATATCACGTCGTCGTGGGAGCGCGAACCTATTCCACCTGCAGCTGGACCTACTGGTTGAATCGAATTATTTTTAGAGGATCAAATATAGTACTTGGGCCTTGGTCCAGTTTTGCACTTGGTAATGTATCCTGAATGTAGTAAAAAAAATATATCCTGCGATTCTGTACATCCAAATTTTCCACTTACGGGCATTTGTTTGTAGACTCTTCAAAAAATCAAGACTAAAATTCTTGACTTATAATAAGTAACAGGATAAAAAGAAATTTCTTCCTCTCGATGGTGAAAAGGTGAACAGAATAAGTGCAATTTGCATCTCCATTAGGATAATATTAAAAGCACTTAACTGATATAAAAAACGTTAGGAAATTATGAAAATCAACGGCTCGTTTGGGCGCAAAAACATAAACACCCCACCGCGGTGGGAATTCTTTCATAAGAACTTAGCAGTCCACATTCAAGGGCTCTCTGATTACACTTCGGATTACATTAAGGTATTACTGATTGCTTTCTGTCTTCCCCAAGGAAAACAATCAATACTATTCTCGATTCTCTGTGATGTAAGAAGCAATTCAACAGTAATTGCCCTTTCGGGTATACTGTTGTGTTCTGCTTTGATATTGGGCATTGGATCGTTAAACGGTAATACTGTAATACTGTTGCGCCGGTCACTATGGACCTGAGGTGCGCGGTGCAATTCGCTGTATGTCTCCGAGAGCGAGGTGCTGGAGAGGACTTGACGGAGTGGGGCCACGGCATTAGCATAACCGCGGTGAGAGTGGAGAGAGGAAGATAGACAGGCTCACTGAGCAGCAGGGCAAGTCTGCTGCTCAACTCCCTTATCAGTCTGCAGGGCCAGGCTTCAGAAAAAAAAAGGGGGGTGAAGGGGAAGAGACTGGCAGAGAGAGAGAGCGATGGAAAGAGAGAAAGACAGATAGCGAGATGGAAGGAGTAAGAAAAGAGAGGGAGAGTGAAAGCAGAAACAGAGGTAGCCAAGCAATTAATTGTCTTCACAGCCTGGCATTTCATTTCAACACTCAAGCAAAGAAAGTCTATTACAGGAACAGGATGATCATTAAAACCCACCAGTAATCACACTCTAACAGAAAGGGGGAAAAAAAAACACACACACACACACACATACACACACCCTGCACTACCCCCCAAACACCCCCCCCCTCCCCAACCCACACCCCCCCGCCTTCCTCCGTCGCTGTCATCGACCCTCCAAAAAAACAGTCATTTTCCCCTGCTTCACAGTCACTGGACTGTAACCAGAAGATTGAAAAATAATAGCGGTTCTGATGGCCCCCTAGGCGATCGCCGTGCATGCAGATAGATAAAGCGTTGCGAGTTTGGAACTCGGGCAAACTCGAGAGCAAGGGAGCACAAGCTTAATTTCTAAAATAAATGTCTGGCGCGGGTGGAAGGCAGGGATCGGGACCCAGCCTCGGGCTCTACCACTTCCGGACACGCTGAGCCGAGAGAAATGCAAAACCCGTGGACAGGAGAAATATGAGTGTGGGCAATGAGACAGAGCAGGGGAGGAGAGGAGGACGGTGGAGAATTGCAGGTGGATGAGGGATGGGCGCTGGCGGTTGGAGGAGTGGCGGAGCAGTTCATCTGTCACTGTCAAATTGGTTGGCTTTTCGCTCATAACTAGGGGGACGGAGCGCGGCTTGTGGAACCCCTGGGCGGCGCGGAAAACTGCATAGGGTTCTTCCGGAGAGAGCGCGTGATGCTGTCGCTCATCTGTAACGTGCGCAGGTTACGCACTGCACGTGCTGAACGCATTTTTTTGCAGTCATACCGTTTATTCATCACTTTCAGGCAGAATTTGTGAGACTAATTGATGTTGTTTGTCTGAAACCGGAATGACAATGGGATGACAGGCGCACTGTGCATCTGAAATGTTTCACTGTGACAGTGATGAGACAGGAAATGAAATGAAATGAAATAATATAAAAATCTCTGTCTTTTCTGTTCTGTTCTGTTTGTTTGTTTTTTTTTTGCCCCCCCTCGTTCTACCCAGCGTACAGGATGACGGTGCGCGCCGGAGGTGACGGACGCTGACATAGCACTCTTCGATGCACTGCAGGCAAAACTGCACACAAACTTGTTTATTGGCCCGGTGTCCTGCCTGAGCGCCAAGTGCATAATGAATGGTGGAGTATATCTCCTGCAGTAAACATGCTCTCGCGGTCTCTCGCTGACTTACACATTCTATCTTTCTTCCCCTCTCTCAGGCACTTGCTATAACTCTCGATTTCTCTCGCACTTTTCCATCTCGCTCTGATTCATATTACAGATCCTGGGGGAGGCGAGCAGCGGGTAGGCCCGAGGTCACACGTTCAACCCTGACTCGGGACAACGCTGCCTTTTCCTTCAGCTAGATAATTAACCTGGATTCTTCTGGGTATCCAACCACGCAAAGGATAATGAGTAAACTGCAAGCCATGTGAGTGAATCTGGAAAAAAGGGCATCTGCTCGCCAACGCTGTTATGTTCACGCGCATGGCAGTCTCTGTCTGATTTCTTTGATTTATTTATTTTTTGTCCCAAATGATTTGAACCCCCAACCCTTTCCATGCCAGGCAACAGTGCTTACCACTAATCCACTGTGCTGCCTTTTAAACATGGATGTAAAGTAAAATAAAGATAAAAGGACATTTTAAACACGTTTAAAGTGTCATTCAATAACCTACACGCATGACTAATAAAAATCTACAGTACTGACAAAACAGCATTATTCCACGTCCCAGCTCTTTATACTCAAGATTCAAGATTCAAAGGTGCTTTATTGGCCTGACAAATATTTACATTCTTATTGCCGAAGCTTAGAGATAAGGCACAAGAAAACAACATACTCGCGCTCTAACTATACATTTATTATTCAATTGCAACGAAACGTAATTCATTAAAAAATACTATGAATGTTTACTTTAACATTAATGCACGGATGCATTTAACATCCTTTGTTGTACGTTCAACAGGAAATTGCATCATGTAAATTTCCAGAAGGTCACGTGATAAAAAGTCTCATTGTCCCATGGTGGTCCAGTGGTGGCTCAGTCGGCCAAGGTTACTGGTTAAAAGGTTCAGCTGACCACCTGAATGTACTGAATCACCAGAGTATCACATGTGTGGAGTTTTTAACAGGACTCAGATTGAGTGGTGCTGGGAGGCCTGACCTTAACCTCTTTCTTAAAGTCTTTGGGATTTGGGATGTGCCGTAGAAGAGTTTATGGAGCATTTTGACACCACGTTAATGGTACAACAAACTTTTTTTTTTTACTCTCTTTGCTCTTGGAGCAGACTCTGGCACAAGAATTTCCTCAGAGATTAATAAAGTTTTATCTTATCATATTTTATCTTATTAAATCTTATCTCAAGAAAAAATGTATGCAGGAATTAAATGTTGCGATGCTGCAGCATAAGGTTATTAAAAAACAATGCAACAATGCAAAGCTAAAATTGCGAAAGTGTATATGTTCAGTGGTACCCCGGCATACTCGTGCCCCGCTCGTGGATTTTCTTTAAGGACTAAAATTAACAAGAAATTAGCCTCGGCATATGATTCATTTTCATCTTAACGACGAACAAACCAAGCCGAACCAAACGGCAGCTACGTAAGTCAGGGAGCCGTTCAAAATGTATATTTTTTGCAGGGTTTTTTTTTTTTTTTGCAAGATTTAGTGAAGACATAGCACCGCGGGTCCCAAGACTGTTAGTAAGAAGAAAACTGAGCCGCTTTCAGTTTGGTTTTTAAAGCAGCCGGTGCCGAGAGGAATCATAAAGTAAGGTTAAGTGAGGTTTAATGTCTATTTATTTCATATTTGACTTCATGTCTTTTCTAAATGTTTTGATTGTTTTTATATATGATTATAGTGTTGGAAATTGGTAATATTTGTATTTGGTAACATATATGTACATATGTATATAATATATTACACAAAAAACAAATATTTTTTGGGAGGCTGGAACGGATTATCTGCATTTACATTATTTCCTATGGGACAATGCGTTTCACAATACGGAATTTCACCTTAAGAACTCTCCTCCAGAACGGATATTATATATATATATATGGGTTAAGAGCACTACTACTCAAACAAATTGTCAGTTAATTAAAATTCAATTCAAGCCTATAGGAACATGACTACCTCCATGTGCTTGTCCTCTTCCGTTGCTTCTCCTAGTATTTATCCAATCTCCTTGCCTGTTTTAATGCACTTTAATTGGATTTCATCATCCAGACAAGTGCTTTTAGAGGGAGACGATTATCGCGGGGGCTTTGTCCAGCACTTTCCTTTGTTGAGGCTTGCCTTTGATACAGAACTATCTCTGTCTGTTCTTCGGTCAGTCGGCTCGCGGCATTCCAAACTCAGAGAAATGAATGGATTGTTTTAGTAGACTCTCTCCCACTCTCTCTCTCTCTCTCTCTTCTTGTCTTTCTCTCTCCTTCTCTCTCTCACTTCCTGTTTCTTGCTCTTGCCTGTCAGACAAGGGATTCCAACATGGTAGAAAAAATCGATCACGGATCGAGTGTGTGCATGTCATCACCGAAGCACCAAAGATTGTTTGAAGATATGCTGGGATGAAGGTTCTGGAATCAGTGTTGAAAGAAATACACCCTCCACACACACACACACACACACACACACACACACACACACACACACACACACACACAATGTGCATATTTTACCATTAAAACACTGTCTTAAGTAATATTTGCAGGATGTATGTTATATATAAATATTATATCCAGCTCCTGTGCCGTACGCTGCCTCCCTATACAATATACTCGATGTACGACTGTATCATGTGATTCTGATATTCATGTCACATTAGCGTTCTTGGCATAGCAAATGTGTCAGACTCAACATGTCTTGATCAACAGAGTAAGCGATATGTGTATATACATACTGTATCAAATGTGCAGATATACTGTAGGTAAGTGATTTTTAAATATATTTACATTATATGTAAAATATATATATATTTTTCACCTTTTGATTCGGTTTTGGAAGAGGTGACTAGAGAAGAATGACTGAAAGTAAAGGCTCAATACTTAAGGAAAAAATTAAGAACTGTATTACTTCTTCTGGTCAGAAAACTGACAAATCCAAAAAATATTCACGTAAAACGTAAGATACTGCATCTCTGTGTACAAACGTAATCCAGTCCAAATAGGGCTTTCAAGGCTAAACGTTTCTAGGTCCTGATTCCATTAGCCATTTCGGTCTAAACTCATTCAAAAGCTACATTTCATCTCTCGTTCTTGATTGCATTGACCTCCAGGTCCCTGCCTTTTTCGATAAATGCAAGTTGACAAGTAGGAACATTTCACATTGTAAAGGACGTCTTTCAAGCTTTATTTAAAGATCTTGTGCAATTAGGCTCCAACATGAAACGGCGAAGAAAAAAAAAAAAAAACATCCGAAAGCAAGAAAAGGTTCAATATTCATGAAATATTCTAATATCCTGATCCCCCAGTAGAAATGAACAGAAAGAAATAATGATCATTCCTCATGTCAGGCAGAACGCACGGCCATGGAGAGAGAGAGAGAGAGAGAGAATTATGCAATGGCACACTTTACAAGCACTTCTCTGTGTTTTTCTTTGTTAGGTTTTTTTTTTTTTTTGGTAAGTAGATTATTCTCCCAAGTGGGACATGTGGAAATTAATGTTCTCGCATACATCAGAGACCGGAATAATTTGCAGCATTCGATATTTAACATCTCTGCCTGTAACCATGACCGCCCTTCTAATACGCAGTTCAAACTGTTTAAACATAGAGAGTAATCAGTATTTTGCTGCTAGATGTTTAATCCGGGAAGTCAGCTCCCTTGGAGATGGTGCTCGTTTGCATTTCGTCTGGATTCCTGCTTTGGTGAAGTCGTCAGCGGAGTCGGTCGGTTGACATCTCAATGCTGGTGAGACAGACTCCGAGCAGACAAACGGCTGATTGACAGGCCTCTGAAGATGGCTTTTTCAAAGATCGATTTTTGCTTTTTGCGTTCTTGTTTATTTGGATCCCGCGGTTGCGATGTGTGATTGAATTACTAATAGCTCGGCGAGCGAGGGGAGGGGCTGCGCGTTTTTTCCCCGCGTACTCTGTATGGAGACCCCGTGTGCGTTTCAACAGTCTTTGACATTTACAAAAAAACGTTACGCGTGCAGCGCACTGACATGCAATTAAATTAACAGCTAATAAAATACCCTGCTCACATAAATGCTAAATTGCAGATTCAGCCCTGAAGCTAATCTAGACCCAAATATTATATGCATGACATGCAGTGTTTTCCCCTTAGTAGCTTGTAATCTGCATTATTTATGAATGAAGAATTTGAATAATGAACCTGGATTGTATGTGTAACAGCACACTGCCCTCGGTGCATGGCCTTAGAGGTGTCCGTGTGATTGTATACTTCCCTAATGGAGCTTAATGGATTGTGTGCAGCTCTCTGCTGCTCTAATGGGGTGAGATGCCTGGGGGATCTCTGTTGCCTGGCTTTCTTTCTCTCTCTCTCTCTCTCTCTCTCTCTCTCTCTCTCTCTGTCTCTGTCTCTCTCTGTCTCTCTGCACCGGACCTGCAGTTAAAACCTCATCACTGAAGACGCGTGTGAGAAACAGACTTGGCTTCCTGAAAGACATGACTTGTCAGACAGCGCTGTGAAAACCGAGATCGTCTGGCGTTTATTACTCTCCAAATGACAAACTATCCTTGGTAAAGTCCTGCAAAAATCAAGAAGCCAGCTGTCTATCAAAGTCCTGTAGCCATTTTAGACAAGTGAAAACAAATCAAGCTAAGGGCAAATGTCAGCCTGGAGGAGATTGGTTATTTGCTTTATTTATGACATTTTCATTCTTTAATACTGTTATGGAATGTAACAACAGCTAGAACAGAACTTACTGTTCCCGCTCACCATGGCAACACACGGAATGAATAAAAGCGTTTTCTGGGTTAGCATGCACGCGTGATGCTTCGGCATTTACATCTTGCAAAGTCGCTCTTCATTCACACCGAGAAGACGGGCCTTTCGATTTTCTGTGATCTAAAAAACACTGCTGGGACGTGTCTGTAGAGTCAAACAGACAAAACATGCTAGGGAGGGAGAAGAGAAGAAAAAAAAAATAACAGTACGAGAGATGGAGCGAAAGAAGAAGGGAGAGACGGCATAGTGAAAAGACTGATCCGACAGAGGGACAGAGAAAGTCCCGTCCAGGAAGAGGAGAGGAAATACCGCCGCGCATTATTGAAGCTTGCTCTGGCAGTAAGCTGCTTATTGATAAAAGCACTAATCTGGCTGGTGGAAGGTAAGCAGTGTGGCAGGTGCGGTGATAAAACATCTGAGCTAAACGCAACACCATCAGGACTCTGAGAGTGTCCTCAAAGCTTCACCTAAAAGTTAGTATCGTATTTATTTTCACACAAAAGTCTGAACGGGACCACAGGCTGAGCGCAGAATTAGATCCCATGGTGCACGGCCTGATGAAAGCTATTTCACCATTTACGATTCCACTTATCTTGGATTATTTCCTGTTCCCTATACACACCGTAAGATGGTAATTTGATACGATGAGACATTCTAGATCTTCGGAACTGTGGAGATATTAAAAAACCTTGGCAGATAATGAAAAATCCTACCGAAATGAAGTTTATACGAATCAAGCTTCTTGGGCTGTATAAAGAAATATATCGAGGAAGAGATGAAACCGACTGCGAGCCCTTGGATATTAGCATAATCACTGTCATTATTGTCATTCTCAACTGTGCCTGTATCGTCATTAGTCTCACATCTGCATATTACCACTGTGTACTGTTCCATCCATCTCTACAACAACATCAGGCGTCACATCCTCGGTCCTCGGAGCAGGCTTACTCTGCCCTTTAAGCGTTTCCGCGGCATGAGCCGTAATCTCTCTTAACAGGTAATAACGGGGGTGTTAGATCAAAATCTCCGCCTTGCTCACAGGGGCCACGCTAAGAGCAGAACCACCGCGCGAACCAGTTCCTCCACTTCAACATGCAGTTTCAGAAAGAGAGACGCTTTGGAGTGGAAGATTATCCAATACCATTGTGCAGGTTCTGTTAGACGGTCCCAGTGTGCTTGTCAGGATCATGAAAATCGATTAGACTAGACTGAAAACTAGCATTTTGCTCTGGTTTATATGTCCAGTGGACCCCCATCACGTTGGTTGAGATCTTATGAAGTGTTCTGGCAAGACGGCTCGATCTGGATGTAGTGAGTTGGATGCAGGCCAGGAAGTGAGTTGATTCATATGAAACGGCGCTAAGAAAACTCGACAGTTCCTGCCTTGAGTGGTTCTGCTGTCTTATTTCCACAAACGCTCCGGACGAGATCACTCATTTGGAATATGTCCGTCCGGCGCACTAAATCCGTGCGCAGTTGTCCAGGGTAATCGATTCCAAAGTGTCAGCCTAGCCCAGTCGATTGGTAAGTGCCTGCAAAGACTAGACCTCCCCTAGGAGACGGTGCAAAAAGGTCCTCAACAAACACCAATGAATAATAAGCTTATTTCTTTTCTTTTTTTCTTCTTTACCTTATCAGCCCTTGCATTGTAGACAAGATTGCACATATAATGCGCCGTATGTAAGCGCATGTAATAATGGAGGTCCTCATTAGTGGCTTAATTTCCCTAATTGTCAAATGTCTCAGTGGTACTTTATTCAAAACATATTCGTTTATAATTGCTTGCTTACGTCTTCCCTGCAGGCGACAGACGGTCTTGATCTCTCCTTGTCTCAGCCTGGGAGGCCAGTGGATCTGATGGTGAATTGCCCCCCCCCCCCATACTCAGTGAGCAATGGATGCAGGTATTGTGCTCTAATGAGCAGCAGGCTGAGGGCATTATGGGATGGATCCACCAGAGAGCAGAATTTGAAAAGGTGGATACCAGGTTTGAAGGGTTTACAAATGCATTCTGTTATGGATAAGCGCCAGCTGGAGCCAGGGAGAACAGATGCTCACGAACGGGGGATTCTGAGACAGGTCTAAAGGCTGCCTGCACAAAGCCAAAGCCGTGTGGGGAAGAAAGGAGGTAGGAGAGGGTCAGAAAACATTGCAGTTTATTTTATGGCTTTAGTTCCCTTTCCTCTGTGACCAGGCTGATACTCAATTCCAAGCAGCCGCTATTCCCGGTGTGGTGGGAATAATTTACTCATGAGAAACACACAGAGAGAATAGCTCAAACAGAGCAGGCCATTCGGGGGTGAAAAGAAGAATACTCTCCAGAAACTCATAACCTTTTGACGACAGATCATCCAATCTTACAGCCTCACATGCCACGGAGAGTTAATATGAGCCGCAAGTGGTGGATATTGAGTCAGAAAGAATGATAGCATAGGAGCTGTGCGTAGCATGGTTTAGTTTCATGACATTTTTCTTTTCGGCTGCGGCAAATATAAGGGGGGGAAAAAAAAAATTATGAGCTGCCTTTGCTTGCTTTCCTCCCGTGGAGCAGCACTGGACAGTCACAGCAGGCTGACGGAGGAGGTTCGGGGAGTAATCTCCTGACGCTCTAGCTGCTGGAGTTCACGCTGGGTGAAGAAGGTTAAGCGATGTGTTTCATTAATTAAAGCCTGCCCCAAAATCCCTCCCGCATCCCCGCTTCCCGATTCTGTGGAACCAGTCGTGTCTGAAGCCGCGGACAGATGAAGCGCAACACATGGAGAGATGAAGCGAGGCACGTCATGGGCACGGCACTATGCTGTCTGAGTGTAATTAGGGATTTTAATTGTGTGGATTTAATTTAAGCCCAGGTTTATGGCTTCACAAGCTCTCGTCATACACACTTATAAATAACTGGAATGTCTTTTGCTGGATCTCTCTCTTTGTGAAACAGTAGCTCAGACCAGACCTTCCTGAAAGGACGAGGAATGCATCTTAAAAATATGTAGAACTGTATCTTAAACGGTGTATAATTTGTCTTTTTTTACTTTTTTGCTTGGTCTATTTATTATATTGATATAGAAGGTTCAATGAGATAGTTGGCATAACTTGAAGATGTGTGTTTCATTAAACGCTTATTTATAAAGTAAAATATACAGAATTATGGGAACAGTGGGCTATAAAACATGTCGTGATATATATATATATATATATATATATATATCAGTCAGAATACTGTTTATTACATAGCCAGTAAAAAGCCCTGTGGAAAAAAAAAATCAGGTCAAAGCGGCTTCTCTGCCGGCTGCACATGTTCTGCTCAGCAACCTTCATAAAATCCCAGACATTTTGAAAGTGGAAAGGAAACCCTTGATCTGTCACACACTGACCCACAAACACACGCCTTGCAAACAAATCCCTCTTCACAAACCCGGGCCCACCCGTGCCTGTGTGAATTGACCATTCAGTGTTTCTTTCTTTTTTTCCCCGGCACCTTTGGATCGGCCTTCCCTAACAAACAAACTCCCTTTAATGGTCATTAAAAAAGCAGAACAGTGGGTGATGAAGCCAGCCACCAAGGTCTGAACTCACTGGCAGTACAGAGCAAACAAAGCTGCTATGTTTACAGTCTTTACTGCTGAGACTAAGGGAGCATGCCTCACCGGACACTAACACCTGAGCACATCTTCGCACCCCGCGGTGACACGCTGTCAAGAGTATTACCTTTGGTTCCGCCAAGCTCTGTTTCTCCACATCTGTCACTCTGCATGGCTCCCTTATTTTTTTTTTATAATTTTTTTTTTGGTCAATCTGTTCGGCCTGATGTGGGTAGGGAACCCTCACGTGAGTTCACATCTGCTGAGAGATGTCGCATGAGTTAACATCTGTCCCCGTTTTTGTATTCCTGCCACTCAGCTCTACCGTGGACTAGCAGGGTAATAATCGTATGGTTAAGTGAAAAAAGGATTTCAGGCAATTCAGTATGCTTTACTGATGTGCAAGCATGCAAGCAATTTTTAAACTCGGTGGCAGGCACACATGGTATGCATTGCGGGGGTCTATTGTCACTTTCATGCCATATGCTGTCCATCACAGTGCCAGTGCTGCTCTGGGTCACTCTTCTCTCCAGTCAGTAAGTCCATAGGGCCTGCACTCACCGCCAACTGTCAGCTAGCATCTGCTGGTAGTACCAACTAGCGGGCACTCATGAAGCAGTAGCCTACACATCCTCAAACCTGTGTCTTATGCATATCCACTGCCTACTAACCAACAATAAAAAAAATGTTGATTTGGCACTACTCCACAAAAAAGTCCAGAGAAATTGGACATGGACTTTCTTAGTGGCAGAAGGTCAAATATATACCAGTCAAATTATTGACCCTGTGGGTAAAGCGGGAAGGCTGCCAGATTGCACATCCTATCTCTCGAAGATAAGAAAGAGAAACATTTTATAAAGAGAAAATACTACCTGGTGCAAATGTTGTTTTCTGAATGATTATGGTGTGATGGTGTGCTGTATGTTGATTAAATGCAGAATTATTTTCAGACTTTCTTATTGTCTGTTGGTGGTTGTGTGTCTCTCTCTGTCAAAAACGAGCCAATTTAGCAACCAACGCCTGCATATTTGCTCTGAAGTTTACCTGATGTTTTAAATAAACGAATAAAAGCAAACCATCTTTGGTATATGACAGTTTATACCACCAACTGAGCAGTGCCTAAAGCTATTTTTGGAGCACAAAGAAAAAAGGGTATAGACAGTCACTAGACGAGAACCACTATTCCACTGCTCCCCTGTGCCACAAAACCTGACTGGTAAATTCATTATTCTAGCTGCAACGATGTGAAAGACTTTAAGAATACCATGCAAATTATTTAACAGCTTACACGCATCAAATCTGCCAAAGTAAATTCATGGGTAGGATCTCTTCAGATTATCTTCAGTTAATAACAATCGTAGACACTCACCGATTTTGTGCTGTATTTTGGCTGACTGGTCTTGTAGCTGTAATCCGAGTACTGGTCAGAACCAGTAGAGTTGTCATCTCGCTCTGTTCCCACAAACGTATTGGTGGCAGGGAGCTCCTGAACAGCCTGATGCTTCTGCGAAGCCGATGGAGACTGGGCCTGAAGCTGAATGGAGGGCAAGGGTGAATTTGAACGGTAATGCCTGCCCAAGTCAGGGCTGCCAGGCGGGTAGGTCAAGGGCAGGTGGATTCTAGGGCTGTCGTTAACCCCATCAATGTTAAACTTCAGACTCTTTTGAAGGCTGACCTCTTCATCTTCCCCAAGAGGCTTGGGTGATTTTGGAGGCTTTCCCTTCCTCCCCTTTTTACCCTTAATGCTCTTCGGTCCTTGTTTCGGTGCATACAAGTCCTTGGTTTCCTTTTTGCCAGCTTGATAGCCGCTCTTGGTTTCTCTCTGGAGGCGATGTCTGATGAAGACTACCACTATGATTACTGTGACAACTCCTGCCACGCCGGCCAGACTGCCATAGAGGATGTTGCTTCTCTGAGCAGCTAGGCCATAGTCAGGGTCACCCGCAATGTCTGTGTCCAGTGGAGTGTATAAGCTATGTCCCACCAAACCCTCCACAAGGCTGACATTAGAAATAGTCTCATTGACATAAATGTGCACCAATGCAATGGCATGGTGAGAAGGTTTACCCCTATCACTTACTTTAACCACCAAGCGGTGCAGACCTCCATGTTTCCGAGTCAGTTCCTTGGTTAGTTTGATCTCTCCATCTGAGGGAGATATATAGAAGAGCTCATGGGGGTTTCCACCTGCGATACTGTAGAACAGATCAGCGTTGGAGCCGAAGTCTATGTCTTCTGCCTCCACCACCTCGACAACGCTATCAGGTGCCGCCAGGGGAGACAGACGTATGAAAGAAGAATTAGAAGGTTTGGTGACAACAGGTGCATTGTCATTCTCGTCGAGTACATTGATGGTCACACCAACATATGATGACCTAGGGGGTTCTCCACCATCTACTGCTTTAAGTCGAAAACTGTAGCTGCTTTCTTTCTCCCGGTCAAAGGATATACTTGAAAGGATTGTTCCTGTGCCGTTCTGTACTACAAACTTTCCAACATCTGGTTCGACTGAGAGCTGCACTTGGGAATTTTCTCCCTTATCCATATCCAATACAGTTACCATGCCGACCGGGCTGAGTGGTGGCATGTTCTCCAAGACAGAGAAGCTGTAGCTACTAAGCATAAACTTGGGATCGTTATCATTCCTATCCAGTACTTTGACCACAACGGTAGCAGTACCCCTGTGGCTAGGAACACCTTTGTCGGCAGCAGTGACACGGAACTCATAACGTTCTTTGTGCTCGCGGTCAAGTGGGCTCCTTGCTCGTACTTCGCCTGTATTGGGGTCAATCTCAAAGAGCCCTCTTATTGAGGAGTCTGCAATAATGCTGTAGATGAGTTCTGCGTTGGTGCCACTGTCTGCGTCTACGGCAATGACATCAAGAACCTTCTCTCCGGGCTGGTTCTCTTCGGCAAACTCTATTTCAAACACTGGGGGGGAGAATATGGGAGAATTGTCATTCACATCAGTCACCTGGACTTTCAGGGAGTTGGTGCTTGACAAAGCTGGGTTGCCTGAGTCCACAGCAACTATCTCCACGCGGTAGTCCCTGATTCGCTCATAGTCCAGAGGTGTGGTCGTCTGCAGAAAATACTTCTTCTTGTTGTCAATAGACGAATCACCAGCAGGTCGGAGCTGGAATGGAACATCTCCCGCTACCACACAGGTCACCACAGCGTTTTCTCCCTCATCCTTATCTGACACTTGCACCAGTGCCACTGCAGTGCCCACTGGCATGTCCTCTGAGATGTTTGCCACCCCATCGCTATGGGTCCTAAGGCCAATTCCACGTATCTCCACAGCTGGCGCATTGTCATTCTGGTCAGTTACTTCAACAGAAACGTATGTTGTTGAGCTTTTAGGTGAGGGACCTTTGTCCCGTGCGATAACGTGAAACTTCAGGTTGCTGATCTCCTCACGATCCAATGGGCCTTTGACATATATGATGCCAGTGGAATGGTCAATCTGTAGCAGCTTTGGCACTGGATCACTGGCTTGATGAATGATGTATTCAATTTCACCGTTTGGACCCATGTCTGAGTCGTTAGCCTTGACCTGTAAGTGTAAACATAAGCAAACAATAATCAAAGAAGCAATCTAAATCTAAATTTAAACTCATCTAAAAACTCTAAAACTCAATTACAAAAATGTTCTTGTCCTGCAGCAATCCTCAAGAGATGCCTTTCTAAAACCTGATTTTAAGCAACACAGTCTTATTTGTAAAATTATTTAAAAGGTTATTCACAGTGGTCACGGATCAGGGTTACAAACCATTCACAAAACTGATGATAGCTGAGCCTATAAAGAAATGAAAAAAAGCATAAAAAAGAATAGAGTTGCTCTGAGAAAGTAAAAAGAAATGTTAATTTAAACAATATTTTTCAACCAATTAAGCTAGGTGAACTCAGCGAACCAGATATTGCTGTTTATAAAAAGCATCAAAGCAAAAAAGGAGGGAGTTGAGGAAGGCAGGGGGGTTGAAAACAGCAGTGCTCATTAAAACACCACACACTCTCCTTTTCTTCCCTTGTTGAGATCTAAAGGTTAATAGCAGTGTACAAGTTTTTACCTGTAATACAGAGTGTCCAACCGGACTGTTTTCTGAAACCTCCGCTTCATAGGATGATTTCTCAAACTTGGGTGCATTGTCGTTGGCATCGGTGACGACGACTCTCAGCAAGGCACTACTGTAGCGAGATGGGCTTCCCCCGTCCACTGCTTTAATGGTGAGGTCATAGGAGTCTTTCAACTCCCGGTCCAGGTTTCCCATCACAATAAGCTGAGGCAATTTCTCACCCCTGTCATCTGCCACTTGTAGACCAAAGAGTGAAACAGCCTCTGGTCCCGCACTGAGGGTATAGTCAGCTACACCATTACGCTCTGTATCTTTGTCAGTGGCCAGAGGGATGGAAAATGTCGCTCCCATGTGAGTGTTTTCCTGCACAGACAGAGTGAGGACAGGTGATGGAAACTGCGGGGTGTTATCATTTATGTCCAGCACCTCAATCCGGCCTTCAATCAGCCTGGGGCTTTGGTTCTGGATGAGATCGGTGACAGACACCTCAAACTCCAAAAAGCACGGCTTCCCTTTCATCCGACAATCCTTCAGCGTCTCTCTGTCTATGGGAATCTCGGTGGTGAATATTTCCCCTGTTTTGCCGTCCACCCGCAGGTAAGGAGTTCCCACCTCAAGCTTGTACAGGTGTCCGGAGTCTGGTAATCCCTGATCAGCCGCCAGACTTCCTATCAGGGTGCTCGGCGGCTGCTCCTCACGCACACGGTACAATATTCCCCCCAGTGTGCCATGCCCGAAGTTCAACACTAACGCCCATAGCAGATACAATCCTGGTGAGAAGTCCATGATGCCCCAGACAGGTAGCACCTTAATCTGGAATACATAAAGTAAGAGAGAGAGAGAGAGAAAAAAAAATGGGTTAAGTCATAAACGTGGATGTAGCGCATAAAGATTATCAACAGCCTTGTAAAAACAGACATTTCAAAATCCCAATGTTCATATTTATTTTGCAGCAGAGAGCTGGCTCAGGGTAAAACTGATCTCACACACAGAAAATCTGTGTTTTGTGTACACTGTAAACAGTAAATCCACGTAAAATCAATTTGGGGAGATTGGTTTTATTCCAAGGTACTACAAATCACTTCCATTGTCATTATCCTGTGTTCTCCATCACGAGTATTCGACTAGACTTGTTTGTTTTTTTTCTTTCTTTCTCAAAAATATTGTTCAGTGCTTCTTTTCAAAATATTTAGGAAATGATACTTTATTGGTGTTTATAAAGGAATTGAATTGCATGAAATGTTCTATACTTCTCTGAGACAGCATATCATAATATTCTTCAATTTAGCCCATGCAACAAATTCAGTGTTCCTCCTAAGGCTCATCCTTATTAATGCCACCGGGAAACTGCTAATTATTACCCTTTTGAATGGCTGTCCGAGATAAGCTGCTTCTGGAAATTAACGATTTAAACAGCAGTAATAAGGCAATTCTTAATGGGCTTTTTATTAAGAATGTATGGGTGACTGTGCGCAAAGACAACAGCTCAGCATAGTTTCTATTATTTACAGCCTCAGTAAGATCCAGCTCGTAACTGGATTGTAATGTATTTTTCCCCAACATGTACTTAGCTTAATACAAAATTTACTGGCAATGACTGTCTTATTAGCATGGAAGACTATGAATCAAGAATAGGTTACTTAGGCAAAGGCTTTCAATTCATCCATAATGCTAAGCCGGAGGAGTGCTGATGAGATGACAGATGTGGTTAAGCAGAGCAATATTTACACAGCGAGGCACTACTGAGCATCACAGAGTGAAACCAATCCTTTAGGATATTTAACTCGAGCAAACATTCTTCCCGTGTACTCCAGTCACTGAGACCTGCCTTTATCTTAAAGCACGGCTCGACTGTAAATTTTTAAGAGAGATCTCCGTTTCATCTCAGCTCTGCTGTTTCGGAGCTAATTTACACACTGTAATAGTAATGACGGATTTCTAACCTGCTCTGCCTCTCTTAATGAATACCCTCTATTGTAGTGTCTGCTTTCATCCACATTACCTGAGCTCAGGCATTCTCTTTTTCAGCCTCCACATTATTTTCAGACTTTAATTATTTCCTTGGTGAGCACATTCCTGGTTGTTGGTTAAAAGAGAAGCAGATGGTTTGCTCTGTTGAGTCTTAATGCTTTGACAGATCATACGTTGACGAAACTCATACGACTAAACAGAGGTGTACGGGTGTAAACAACGTACCGAAGCTGCTCTGGTATGAAGTACGATCGATATGTTGTTGCACCATCATGCAATCGCTCTTGGACTGAAGCAAAACAAATCAAATAAGTGCAACACAAAATAGCTGAACACCGGAAAGCGTGGTAATCCAATCAGAAATCCAATTCCTCTGTATCTGTTGAGATTGGGATTGCAGCATATTGACAGGCTAATTGCTCATTTATTGATGTGTTGCTTTTTTTTTTTTTTTTTGGTGCATTTGCAGGGCAGCCTAGTGCCCATTTGCTTAGATGGATTACACGTGGGGTTAAAAACATGATTAAAAAGTAGGGCATGAAGCCCACTTTCTAAAGGCCCAGGCAATAACTCTGGCTGCTTTAAACTATGAGATAAGAATCTTTCCAAAAAGGTTAATGACTGCCTGGAGAGATGTTACGAGAACTAGAACAATATCACCAAAATATACATTTAAAAAAAAAATGTGACATGGAAAATCATTTGCATGAGTCTAGATGCTTTTTGCTTCCTGAAGTGAAAATGAAACCTCGGAAATACTAAGACACGGACAATCTCCTGCAAAACCCAACTTCAAATAAAGGGAAAAATATTAGTCTTTGACCTAGAAAGAAATTTCCATCGATTAGTGCGTGTCATTTCGACATACTGCACGTCATTTCTGTTTGACAAACACTGTAGATCTGATTTAAAATGCTTATGCCATGTTTACAATAACGTCTATAGATACCTGACCTGACAGCAATCACATACTTGTTTGCACACAACGAGAGACCCTAGGACAACTCTTGATGTCTATGAGGAAGGAAACCCGAGCCTGATTTCTGCCACTTTATTCTTTAGATTGTGTTTTTTTCCGCTTACACTTTCCTGGTGCAGGACGGTCATGTATACCGACTCAATGTCCGACTTCATCAATCAACCGGAGAACACAAATGCCTGAAAGATAGTCGATACATTTCCTCAACAGCCAAGGCAAACAAATGTCTTTCTGCATTTGTCTTCCCGCATTTTTGTCCCAACTGGTATAACCTTAAAACCCGAACAATATTCTTAAGATAAGAGACTTGCCAAACTCCCCCTCATGTCCATGTGCTCCGTCAACCTCTTAAGATAAGAGTTTTCAAAAGTGCTAACCACACGATTTAAAGTGCTGTTGATTTTGCATTAATCATAGTTGCTACCAAATAAATGCCTATTCTAACAGTTTTTAATTTAAATATAAGACAGGAAATATTTCGCACTTTTTTTCTTTCTTTTTTTTTTTTTCCATTTGGCAGACGTTTTTATCCTAAGCATGTGGGGTGAAATCCAAATCCTTTTGAGGATTTAAGTCTAACAATGGCATTCTGGAAGTCCTGGGGTTTGAACTTGTAGCCCTACGCACCTAACAACCGTCAATCAAATGCTCAATGCCTTCAAATCTGAGCCTGGGCGGTATGACAAAAATACCACAGCATGATTCTTGAGGCATGATATGCATCACTGATACACTGAACATATAGCGATGCAAGAATAAACTGTACAGTAACTGTGTTTAAAGATCATTCATTTAGTGTTTATATAGTTAACACTGATTTAAAACCTCGACATCAGGCACTGTTCTTCTTCTGTGAAATTGAAGGTAGCTACATTAAATTCTATGTTCTCAACATAATTCTCTTGGCGTGATGAGAGCAAACCATCCATTCAGACCCTTCTTGAGAAACTCTATTAGTTATTTACCTCTACATGGTCTCAGGACTGCTTAACTATGAATAAACCTGAAATTGTAAATGTATCAAAAGAGAATATTTTTTAAAAGCAAATCTTCCATTTCTCCTGCTCTACACAGTGCGATAATAAAGGGAGTGGGGTGGGGCGGCGGGGAGGGAGGTGGGGGGGGGCATTCTGTGTCGACAGGACAGAATTCTTAAGCGGTGGGTTAAGACGCAGAGTGTCAGAATGACAGGACGATGGATAATAAAGACACTCTGCCACTACAGGACCAAAAGATTGTGTCTAACAAAAATGTTGAATCTTAGATGAATGGATCTTAATCATTTAACAAAGCTCATACTCTTCTGACTGATACCTGAGAGTATAACTGTAAGTCATTAAAGTGTATACAGATGTAAAAGAGCAAAGGCAAACAGTGCGGAATGAGTTGAAAGGATGTTCGGTATAAGCAGATTGAGAATAATAGCACAAGGCAGTCTTTATGATTACGGCAGCAGTTCCTGAGTAAATGAGTACAATGCCCAGGTGGGACTATCCGCTGAAGTGAAGGTGAGACGTGGCTACTGTATGAACAGTTTCTGAGACAAGTGAGAGTCTGTAGGGTATCCATGGGGTGCAATGCACAGCAGAAGGAGGTGTTACAATACAAGTGCATCAGGCTCAAAGCTGAAGTCGATAGTCTAACTTGTACGTTGACAAGAATAATATATACACTGGTCACCCTTAACATTATGACCACCTGCCTAATATTGAACAGGCCCCTCTTTTGCTGCCAGAACTGCACAGACCCATCGTGGCACAGACTCCATTAGAACTGCGGTGGTATCTGTAAGTTGTGAAGTGGGGCCTTCGTCGATCAGACTTGTTTTTCCAGCACATCTCAGATTGAGATCTGGACAACCTGAAAGCTGAGTCAACACCTCAGACTGTTGTTGTTGTGTTCTCCAAATGTTCCTGAACAAAGTGTACAGTGTGCCAGTATCCCAGTTATCCTACTGAAATAAGCCATTGCCATCAGGGAACACTGTTTCAACGAAGGGGTGTAACGTGGTCAGCAGCAATGTTTAGGTAGGTGGTGCGCATCAAAGTAACATCCGCATGAATGGCAGGACCCATGGTTTCCAACAAAACTTTGCCCAGAGCATCACACTGCCTCGCCTTCTTTCCACAATGCATACTGGTATCAACTCTTTCCTAGAGATGAGCCACACACACACACACACACACACACACACGGCCATTCACATAATGTAAAACATTTTTTTTAAAACATGATTCATTAGAGCAGGCCATCTTCGTCCATTGTTCTGAGGTCAAATTCTGACTCCTTTTTGACTCAGCTCTAACTTTTTCGCGCAAATAGATCTACAATAGGTCTTCTATTGGATCGGAATAAACAAGCCAGCCTTCGCTCCTATGTGCACCAATGACCCCTGGCCACTCATGACCCTGTCCCCGGTTCACCAGTTTTTTTCCTTGAGGAATTTTTGGTAGGCCCTGACATCTGCAGACCGGAAACTGCAGTTTTTGTGTTGCTTTGACCTATTCTTTCTGCTTTCACCACAGAAACCTCAGGGACAAAATGTTCACTTGCTGCCTAATATATCTCACTCACTTCCAGGTGCCAATGTCACAAGATAATCAACGTTGTATATGACATGTCACTTGTCAGTGGTCATAACATTCATGGCTAATAGGTGTATATGTTAAATATACATTAAATTTTAAGATATCACACTGGCACTTAAAACTTCTGGCCGTAGTGCTATGATGATGCATATGACTAAATATGGAAGTCCACAATTAACCACAGATATGCTAAAGAAAACATACAGCGAACCTATGGTAGACCTACGAGTCATAAAAAAGTTTCCACACTAATTTTTTTAGCATGTTCAAAAAATCCATAGTCCATGCCGACAACCTGTGGAACATTATAGGCCACAGGGACACACCCACATAACCATGATTTTATCACATGACTACTCAGCGCCTACCGTGATTTGTGAATCTAAAACGATCTGTAGTGAAAGTAGGAACTGGGCTTAAGGGTACAACCCAAGCGTCAAGCATTAGTACAGCTCATCTTGTGTTTAAGGCTTCAATATAAATTAACTAACAATTTAATGACTTCCACATTAACCTTTGTCATGATCAAGATTTTTTTTCATCGTTATTTTGTGTCCTGTTTCCAAACCAGAAATGCACAATTATCAGTCTTTTCAAATTCTCACAACTGCAAAGAAACACTCTCATAAGGATGAACCATATCGACGTGCTGTCAATAAGG